>ML111343.1:8102-57591 GCA_003697995.1 Taxidea taxus jeffersonii
CAAAAGCAGCCTGGACTCCTGAGTCCACCACATGGAAGAGAGCTTTCTGGGACTGTCCCTCAGCCTTGGGTGGACTCCATATGAGTGAGAAATAACACCGGTTTTGTTTTACTGTGGATTATTGTTACTGCACCACAACATTATTATCTAAACTATCACCAGTGATTTTATTTGTACTAATTTATTTACTCTGGACTGGGTCAAATGAAGGTTTCTGTTGATTCCACAATATATCTTCACTCTTAGTTGAAAAAGACCATAGCTAAGTCCAGAGCATAAAATAAAAAAACAAAAGGTGAGAAGGAAAAAAAATTCAAGAAATACCATTCAGAGTAGAGAATACTTAATTCATGTAGACAAATCCAAAGAACGTAGATTTTAAATGAAAACCTATAATTCAAGAAAAACATGATTCTAACCGCTTAAAAACAACATTGGATGATATAAGTCCTAAGGGCTTAGAGAAGTATTTATTACATTGCTTACTAAATGGTTTTCATATTTTACAGACATGAGTAAGAAGCAAGAACATTAGAAGAAAGGAAAAAGGCAATAATGTTGGAAATTTTGAGGGAGAAAAAGTGGCTTGAACATTTGTCACACATAAAATGTAAAAGGAAGAGCATTTAAACTAGATTTTTCCCTGAAATATACACAGCATAGGCTTTCAAAGGACAAATAAAGGCATGTAAGTGAGAACAATTATCACGTAATTATATATATATCATATTGATACATATATGCATTATGTGTGTATCTAAGCATTTAAGCCACCAACTATAGAGTTTTCTCAATTACTTGAATTATTTGGGTAAATGATAATCCTATTAAAGTTAGTAGGACCCTGAAAATAAGATTTCTTTTCCTTTTCTTTTCAGTGGAAGATAGGTTGAGAGAGTGAAGAAAAATATCCTCCATAGGCTGTCTTATATGAGAGCTTTCTGTGGTGTAGTGGTTAGGTATGTGACCTACAGAGTCAGGCTGTCTGGTTCAAACTTTTGTTCTGCTGTCTATTAATTGTGATATTAAGCATATTATGTAACTATAATTTATAGTCTTAAAATGGGGATGATAACCTTTATGGATGCTGGGAAGATTAAGCAGATAAGATTAAAGATAGATAAATAAGATTAAATAAATAACATGCTTAAAGTACTTAGAAGAATCTCTAAAACATAGTAAGTAGTGCATACCTGTTATTATTTTTATTATAACTTCAACACTCCAATTCTGTATAATTTGTTGCACTAGAGATGTGATTTGAGAAATATCAAAATAATAATAACTGGTTCATAAGACTTTGTGTAGACTAAGTGACATAATGTGCTTGAAGCCCTGGAATACAGCAGTGACCAACTAAGCAATAATAGTCATGATATTGAGTAATGTTTCACACAGAACTGTGTTTTTATAGTTGATATGTCAATCCCTAGAAATTTTTATGGGCATCCCAGCCGTGAAATATACTTTGCTAAAGGGCAATGTCCTAGAGAAAAGCACAAAAACTCTAGACCCTGAAGATCTATAGAGACTCTGCCTTAGGAACCTGCATGCCTCCTACTGTTCCCCACCCCCCTTCTTGGACCAGAAAGAACCCTGGGTAGAGTGAGGGAATATGCATCCGGCACAGGTGGATGAGGCAAGAGTGCAGATCCTGTTCCTCAGCATTGAAAATGGTGACAACCTTGAATACTGAGAGTCAGAAAGGGAAAAGTTAAACTCTAAAATGGTACTGACACTTAAGCAGAGCACATCAATTTCACTTTAGTTGAACAGATTTGAAAAACTAAACTGATAATCCGGTCAACATTTTCAGTGTGTAGCTCTCTCATTTAGTATGTTTATCCACTCTTCTAGATCATTATACAAATGTTCTGTTTTGTGCCATGGGAAATTCTGATCTTAGCTGATGAAGGACTCAGTCACCTATAATCTTGTGAGAGCCACAAATGATGATAATTGCAATTTATGAAGTAACTAGAACAAAAAACACAATATGCTGAGTTTGAGCTGAGGTAATCGTATTTTTACTTCAGATCAGCAGAAATTTAAAAAAAAATGCAACACTGTTTGAGCACTATTTCCAATTTTTCCCTCAATTTTATTAACTACAATCATTAAGGAATTGCTGAAGAAAAGATAAGAGCTCTGCAAGTTGACTTAGAGAATCTGCATAGGAAAGAGGGAATAAACAATGTGCAATCGGTAAGAAGCTATGGAAGAAGCAAAGAAGGTTTAGGCTGTTGGAAACAATATTCAATTGCCACTGAAGAACTTTGAAAATGAATAGGTCCACCTCTAAAGAGCTGGGTGACCTTGAACTTTTCACTTCTCCTCTCAGGACCTCTTTTTCCTCATTGATTAAATTTGAGAATCCAAATAGGTTACCACTAAGATGTCTATCATCCATCAAATTCTGTGAGTATAGAAAATGTAAGCTATTAGTACACTTTATTATGAATAAATATTACATGTATTATCTGAGGCTGTGGGCAGTGAGTGTTCTTTTCTTTAAATGTCTTAAACAGAATTGTTTGTCTGAAGTCATCATTGTACTTTCTGTCTTGCCAAGGCATCATTCCTCTTCCATGGTGTTCTGGTATCTCACATATCACAGGGAATTTGCTATGTTTTTGTGTTTTGTTTTGTTTTTTGTCTTGTCCCACAGCTATTATAAATTCTTGCAGCTCAGGAATCATGTCTAATTTACCTATTTCCCCAGTGCTTAGGAAAGTGCCTGGCATTTAATGTGGAATGACTAAGTGAATAAATGACTGAATGAATGGCTTGATATCAATGAGGCAGAAAGTAAGTAGACACTGAGTACTGAATCGTTCAATGCAATTCAGTATTAAAATGTATCATCAAGGGACGCCTGGGTGGCTCAGTTGGTTAAGCAGCTGCCTTCGGCTCAGGTCATGATCCCAGCGTCCTGGGATCGAGTCCCACATCGGGCTCCTTGCTCGGCAGGGAGCCTGCTTCCTCCCCTCTCTCTGCCTGCTACTCTGTCTGCCTGTGCTCGCTCCTGTGCTCTCTATCTGACAAATAAATAAATAAAATCTTAAAAAAAAAAAAAAGTATCATCAAGCTCCTATTTTATGAGGTTCTCACAAGATAATACCCAAAATTGTTCTTACAGCACTTGTTTTGGCTGACAGCAGTCACATTCAATGAAAATGACAGTGAGCTTGAGTATAGAAATATTCTCAAGAAATAACTTTAGAAATAAATAACTTTAGAAATAACTGTTTTTATGAATGGATAAGGAAAATGTGATATATATATATAATAGAATACTATGCAGTCATCAAAAGAAATGAAATCTTGCCATTTGTAACAACGTGGATGGAACTAGAGGGTATTATGCTGAGCAAAATAAGTCAATCAGAGAAAGACAATTATTATATGATCTCCCTGATATGAGGAATTTGAGAGCCAGATTGGAGGGGTTGGGGGTGGGGAAGGAAAAAATGAAGCAAGATGGGATCAGGAAGGAGACAAACCATAAGAGATTCTTAATCTCACAAAACAAACTAAGAGTTGCTGAGGGGAGGGAGAGTGTGGAGAGGGTGGTTGGGTTATGGACATTGGGGAGGGTATGTGATATGGTGAGTGCTGCGAAGTGTGTAAGCCTGATGACTCCTAGACTGGCACCCCTGGGGCAAATAATACATTATATGTTAATAAAAATAATTAATAAAAAAAGAAATAACTGTTTTTGCAAACCTAATCACCATCAAATAGCCATCATAAAACACCTATCTGAGTAGGAATGGAGTATATACATAAACCAAGACTTTATCACCCACCTTGGGGATTGGTACACTATGGTCCATTGACCAAATATACCTCATTACCTGTTTTTGTAGACCCTGTGAGTTAAGAATGGCTTTTAAATTTTTTTTAATGTTTGGGGAAAATTTTTTAAAGAATACTATTCATGGCATATGAAAATTTAAACTTCATTGCCCATAAATTAAGTTTTATTGGAACACAAACATTCTCATTCATTTATTATTGTCTGGCTGGTTTAATGTCACAACAGCAGAGTTGAGAACTTATGACAGAGACTGTATGGCCTACAAGCCTGAAATATTTACTGTTTAGCCCTTTACAAAAAATTTGCTAAGATTTGTTCTAACTTATGTTCAAAATTCCTTTTGTCCCATCAAAACCAATTTACAGCGACGGCTTTGTGTTTAGGAGAGCTGCTTCATCTTCAAGTGGAAAATTTCAGTACCTTCAAAACTTGGAGAAGGTTTATATTATCATTTCTTTGTTTCTTTGTTTCATTTTTATGGAAATAGGATATCTTAAGGAAAAGATTTACTCAAATCAATTTTTTCACATTATTTTTATGAAATTTAAATCAAGAACTATGGTGAGCAATTAACATCTTTAAAAAAATTCCCTTAAGCCCTTTCTCTCAAATTCTGAGGGTTAACTATTAGAAAATAATAACTAGCTGTGTTTAGAAAATTATCTAACCCATGAAATAAAAAGTCTAGAAAATCACACATTTTGGTTTTGTAGATATTTAATTTGTGACATTCTTACTTTTTCTCAAAATGCTGTTCCTCAAATTGAGAAAAAGTCTCCACCACGTTAATTTACTAAATATGCTAATTTGTTCCATGGGAGCAAATCATTTCTAAGTAACTTCTACATATGATCACGTTGTAAAACTACTGTAGTTTGTATATTTAAGAAAATGTTTTTCCACATAGGCTAAATTATTTATGTAATAAGTAACCATGGTGGGAAACCAAATCTTTCAGTTCCAAATCATTGAGAAGGTGAGTTGTTATCTGGCTGATTGATGGTGATTAGGCTCTGGGAGCAAATGTGGCCTACGTGCTGGTGAATGCCAAATGGCTGAAGGCCACCTCTCTACTCCTTTGCTGGCAGTTATCTTTCAATGAGTTGGAAGAAGCCACAGTTCCAGCAGCATGATTTTGGTTAAGTGGCTCAAATTGGCCATTTTCTTCTGCTTAGGTCATTGTCCCTACCAGGCACTACCTATTGGTGGTCGTATTATATACTGTTATATATCAATTTTACTTCAAAAAAAAATAGAGGCACATCATGACTTCCTCTTTCTTTTTTTTTTATCTGGATAACAGCAAATACTCTCTCATAAGACTCCCTTAAAAATAAAAATAAACTATTAAAAATGTAGTGGCGACTCTGCCCTAGATATTTGTAAAACATATGCAATAAAATCCCAGCTATGATCCTCAATAATCTTGTATAAGACTAGGAAAATATTTAAATTTAAAAGGAGGTTCTATATGCTTGCCTTTGCGACGTCAATAGGTAAATTGTCTTGGCAGATGGTTCATTTTTTTTTACTATTTTTCATAAGTATTTAATCAAATCAACCCCAAAAGCATCATGGGCTTTGT
This sequence comes from Taxidea taxus jeffersonii, assembly GCA_003697995.1. NCBI lineage: Eukaryota > Metazoa > Chordata > Mammalia > Carnivora > Mustelidae > Taxidea > Taxidea taxus. The sequence continues at coordinate 13,508 of ML111343.1, forward strand.
TGTTACTATTCTTTGCTTGTTTGTTCATCTTTCAAAGACCATAGAAGTCAATGCACGTCATAGCCTTTTCATGCCAGGGAGTATTAGTATTTAGCTCATATCAATTACTTAAGATAGGAGCCTTAGGAATAAAATATTTTAAAAAATTGTAAGCCCAGAATTCTGGAATAATTAATACTGGAGTTTCTATATGTACAGTCAAGGAATAATTTCCTCCCACATTAAAGATTTATTTTTTAAATGTTTTTTTAAGATTTTATTTATGTATTAGTTAGAGAGAGAGCGCGACCGAGCACAGGCAGACAGAGAGGCAGGCAGAGGCAGAGGGAGAAGCAGGCTCCCTGCCGAGCAAGGAGCCCGATATGGGACCCCATCCCAGGATGCTGGGATCATGACCTGAGCCGAAGGCAGCCGCTTAACCAACTGAGCCACCCAGGCGTCCCGGGTTTCCAAATTCTTATTTGCACTGTGTGTATAAACATCACAGCAATTTCATTAAGAATTTATAATGCATTAATTTGATTTCACATACACATAAGCTCCTTGATATGAATACAGGTTTATTTTGTTAATTTTATTATACTTGGTTATCTAAAATAATAAAGAAGGCAATGTTTATTTTTAAATTTTTTTAATAGGAGAAAACAAAATTTAATAGCATACATGTGGGAATCTGCACAGACATGGAAAATCCAAAGACACTCAGGCAAAATGAAGTATATAAGTTTTTTCTTAATTACACAGAAAGAGGTGCTGGTCCAGTATTCAACGCGAAGAAATGTAATTGACAAGGAAGGACCCAGCAAGGCCTGTTTGGTCAAAGAAGGTAATGTTGAAAAATCATAGCGCATATGAGAAGTTAATATGAAATTTGAACTAATTGTGGGACTCGATCCCAGGACGCTGGGATCATGACCTGAGCCGAAGGCAGCCGCTTAACCAACTGAGCCACCCAGACGTCCCCCCACATTAAAGATTTAGAGTAAAAATATTCTCACTTACTGTATGCATGGATTAATAATATGGTTATTTAGGAATAACTGAGTAGAGTAACATGCATAAGTGACAGATACATATCATGTCTTTAGCTTCTCAAGTTGTTTGTGGATAAGAGCATGGTTTGAATGCTTCAGAATTCTTTTTAATCAGGTGCTACAAATTATAATAATTCTCATATTAGTTTCCCTAATTTATAAATGTCAGTCATGACATAATTGGGTTTTTTTTAAGCTCTTACTATCTTGCTCTCTCTCTCTCTCTCTTTCTCTCCCTCTTTCTTTCTTTTTTTATATTGGCCAATTAGTTCAAATTTCATATTAACTTCTCATATGCGCTATGATTTTTCAACATTACCTTCTTTGACCAAACAGGCCTTGCTGGGTCCTTCCTTGTCAATTACATTTCTTCGCGTTGAATACTGGACCAGCACCTCTTTCTGTGTAATTAAGAAAAAACTTATATACTTCATTTTGCCTGAGTGTCTTTGGATTTTCCATGTCTGTGCAGATTCCCACATGTATGCTATTAAATTTTGTTTTCTCCTATTAAAAAAAATTTAAAAATAAACATTGCCTTCTTTATTATTTTAGATAACCAAGTATAATAAAATTAACAAAATAAACCTGTATTCATATCAAGGAGCTTATGTGTATGTGAAATCAAATTAATGCATTATAAATTCTTAATGAAATTGCTGTGATGTTTATACACACAGTGCAAATAAGAATTTGGAAACCCGGGACGCCTGGGTGGCTCAGTTGGTTAAGCGGCTGCCTTCGGCTCAGGTCATGATCCCAGCGTCCTGGGATTGGGTCCCACATCGGGCTCCTTGCTCGGCAGGGAGCCTGCTTCTCCCTCTGCCTCTGCCTGCCTCTCTGTCTTCCTGTGCTCACTCTCTTTCTCTAACTAATAAATAAATAAAATCTTAAAAAAAAAAAAAAAGAATTTGGAAACCCAAGTTGGAAATATAATATGAGATTAGGAACTATACATTATGTCACTGTGAGTTTGCTATGGATTCTTATATCTAAGACTGACAAAACATAATATGAAAGAGGGAATGAACCTGGATACAGGTCTCTGAATGCAGGACAGAAACATTACCTTCAGAATGTGGCTACCATTTTCGCTGGACTTTTTACCTTATCTGTAAATATGCTAACAGTATTCATTTTTGCTGTCAAATTTTTCCTTTGTTTTGCTCATTTCATTTATTTTGTACAAGCAAATAAATGTGGGGGTCATCTTCCTGAGCAATGTTCTGTTTACCTGCTTATTCTAATAGGATATTAAATTTTCTGGGTCATGTCCTTCCATCCCAACATGAAAAAGTAGTTGTGGGAGTGGTATTCCCTCCACAAAAACAGTGGTGGTTGAAGTAAACCCAGCTATTTACACAACTCTGTGTCACTAGGGACACATTTTCAAGGCTCTTTTCAGAAATAAGTATATCTTAGAACGTCATTCTCTTTCCCATAAATTTGGGTGCCAAAATGGAAGAGCTACAGGGTTGCAGGCATATTTGGGAGCATATGGTAATATCTACTGCTGTGTCCAAATAGGCTGGTGGGCATATTTATCTGATATGTTTTTGAGCTATGATAAGAAGCCAACCATCTCTCTTTATTCACCACTGAGGAATACACTTTCAAGTAAAAATAACCCTTTCTGTAGAGCCTGCTTGCCAGTTAAAAATAATAATACACCTGCTGAATTTTTGTGTTTCTTCAATGACGTCATCACAAAAAGAATACTTTTTATGGCTTGTTTAATGTTTTTTTAAGTATTTCTTTAAAGTACTTGTGTATAAATAAGATCATTGCTTATTAACATTGTATGATAATTAGAACACATTTTTGCCTTAGTTGCTTAAAATGTAGACTTTTTAAAATTTGCAGTGCGTCCTAATCCTTCAGTATAGCTCTAACTCTAATTAATTCGCAAGCAAAAGAAATGAGTTTGATCTCAGCTGTAGAAGTCACAGTGACTTATCCTTTCAATGAGGTGATAATTGGTGTCTGGTTAATTCTATTCATAGAAACCATGGGCCATAAAAAAATAATCCTCACTTCTATTACACAGCATGAAGCCTCCAGTAGCACCTATGCTGTTTCCTGGTATGAAATATTTTTATTCTTAAACCATAATTCCCAATTGTGGAAATGCATCTTCAAATACCTATTGCCCCCTTAAGAGTTACTTAAGAAGACATTGTCATGGGACGCCTGGGTGGCTCAGTGGGTTAAGCCGCTGCCTTCAGCTCGGGTCATGATCCCAGCGTCCTGGGATCGAGTCCCACATTGGGCTCTCTGCTCAGCAGGGAGCCTACTTCTCCCCTCCCCTCTCTGCCTGCCTCTCTGCCTACTTGTGTGATCTCTATCTATCAAATAAATAAATAAAATCTTAAAAAAAAAAAAAGAAGAAGACATTGTCATGTTGCTTTGCATGTGGTCACATGGGCTTTAACACGGAAGATTATGTTATTTACCTCCAAAAACACAAGGCCCAACAGGGCAGAAGTTAAGGTATCTTCTTACAAAAACAAAAACAAGCACTATTCACAGACATTTATTCAACATAAAGATGATTGGTGATATACAAGGTATTTTTATGTGGGTGTGTAACATTTTAAGACATATGAAAGACTATAAATGCTCCTGCTGTATGTATTTGTAAATTATGAGGCAAATAAGAAAATTATTAATCATGAAGTAGCACCAAAGTGAAGAGCTAAAATATCACCAATATGATTGCATTTATTTGGATGTTGCTCCTTACCTCTCCTACCACCTGTCTCCAATAAATATGTATATGACCTGCTTTGTGTTTATCATTGTTTGGCTTTTATGAAGTCTTATCACATATTTATGCACATAAACACATACGCAAATTTTTCATTAAAATATCATCATAACCAGTATTATCTCTCACTTGCTTTTTCCTCTCAACATTATGGTTGTAAGAATTACCCACACCTTTTTATGAAACCACAGTTTGTTCTTTTTCACTATCACATAAATCCTCTGTACTGTGAAGATTTGTACCCATTATTTTGTCTATGCAAATCTCTGCTGTTTCCAGCTTTTTAATAACATGGACAATACCACCATAAATATATTTGTATATTTCTGCTGGTGAACATGTTTAAAAGTCTCAATAGGAGTGGAACTGGTAAGATGTTCAAATAATTAACTCTACAAAATATGTCTAAATTTATTTCCAAACATTTATTAATTTATATTTTCTCTCATAATATGTAAGATCCATATACATACAAAGAGGTTATAAATCACTGGGCTATCTTAACATAGTTGTTTTGATAATTGTTTTTATCACTAGTAACTTTTCTGATGTTATTGCAAATATACAGAATTATAATAAATGTAAATAATAATAACTAAAATAAATTATGATGACATAGATAATAAATATATTTATTAGACAAAATAACAGAAATCAGGAACAGTATGCAAGAGAGTACATCACTATTTGGAAGAAAAGAAAGAAATGCAATGTACAGACAAAATATCACCCCAATGAGTGTCTTTGGGGGATAAATGGGTAATGAGTATTTGTTAATATTTTAATAATTGCATAACATCTACATAAACATGTTTACTTTGATTTATGTAAATATACTGATATCTGTTAAAAATTTAATCATTTCTGGGGCACCTGGGTGGCTCAGTGGGTTAAGCCTCTGCCTTCAGCTCAAGTCATAATCTCAGGGTCCTGGACTGAGCCCTGCATCAAGCCCTGCACTGGGCTCTCTACTGGGCTGGGAGCCTGCTTCCCCCTCTCTGCCTGCCTCTCTGCCTGGTTGTCATCTCTCTCTGTGTGTCAAGTAAATAAATAAAATCCTTAAAAAAGTAAAATTTCCTTTCAAAAAGTCAAGATTCATGAAGAACCACAAAGGTCCTCTGCTGCCCCAATCCTCCCCCACACAAATCATACTTCCTGGAAATAATCATGTTCATCTTTTCAAGTTGCTTCTTCTGAATTTGCCTCCATATTTCTAAATAGTATATTTAAAATTCTGTTTCTTATATTAAAAAAAATAGATGTAGCATGTTTTAACATTCTACTGTGGATAATGAGGACTTGGCCATCATCCTAGCCCTATTTGATTAACTCTTCCAGCAGTGTTCTTGTCCCCTAGTTCAGTTGAACTTCACTTCTTCAGCTAATCTTTTAATCACCTGTCTGAATTTAATAGCTTCCACTGGATTTTTTTTTTTAAGGAAAGCACACTGTGTGTTTCTTTCATACTGCTCTAATTATTATCTTGATTTTTTGCTTGTTTATTTGTAATGGCAATACTCTGAGCTACCACAATCCCAAATTTATTCTCTCTTATCCCTTACTACTAGAATTCTGACTTTATTCAAGATAGTAACCAACTAACAAACAAAGAAAAACAAAACACTAAAAAAGGACCCTCAATTCTCTACACTCTCTATCTAACAAACATCTAATGAGATCTAGGTAGAATTTTGGGGTGGATATCCATTTCTGAACAAAAAGAAAACTTCTGTGTGGGATAGATATAAGGTCTGACAATTGAACAGCCATTTTGCAGCCCTGACAGTATAAACAAAAGGAGGAAGGCCCCACACTAAAGGTAGTGGGGAAAAGTTAAAATGAGCTTGAGTCCTTGAAAGTACCATTGTGCTTAGACTCTCTACCTTCTAAATTTCTTTGGTGAGAAAATAATGTATTCCCAATAAAGTACATTGTGTTTTTATCGTTCTTTCCCACTAGGTATAAATTCTAAGGAGCCAGGAACACTGTGAAACTTGTTTATTCTTGTAGCTCTATATCACATTTTCTGAACCTCAGTATTATTGACATCTTAGGCTGATTAATTTTTCAATGCGGAGGCAATTTTGTACATGGTAGGATGTTTAGCAGCACCCCTGGGTGTACCCAATAAATGCCAGCAGCCATCCCACACCCAGATGACTCCCAGGTGTAAATTGCCCTCCAGTTGGGAGCCACTACTTTAGATGATGGGTTCAGTGCTCAGGATTAGCAAACTTGTTAACTAATTAGATGTGAGGATTGAGAGGAATGGTAGAATTTAGGGTGACTTCCAAGGTTCTCTCTTGGGCCAGTAACTGCAGTATTGTATCACATGCAGATGAGGAAGCACTTTCTTTTTTGTCAATGTTTCCCTTAAGTGGTGGCTTTAAAGTTGGATAGATACTCCAGATGTGACTCTAACACCACAGATTTCTGTTTCTGTATTAATGAAGTGTAATGCCTGGAGTCACGAGAATTCCCCAAAGAGGCCACCAGAGACGTGAGTCAAAGCCAAGCAGCAAGGGTCGTTTATTGCAGGTTCGAACCCCGTCCTCTGCGCACTCGCAAGCGGTGACGCTGAGAGGCCCTGAGGTGAGTAAATGCAAGGTTTTTATAGGCATGTACAAACAAGGTAGAGTGGGACTGATTGGTTGACATTTGAAAAGGGTATTTGGCATAACCTGATTGGTCTCAGGGAGCGCGCGCTTTAGCAAGCAGGAAGTACAGAAGCAGAACTGGCGGTTAACAACCGGGGGATTGGCTACTTTACCAGGGGATATTTTTGAAAGTTGTTTGTACCAGGGTGGGAAAGCTGTGGTTGCTATTGCTCTGCTGATTACCAGGGTGGGAGTAGTGGTTGCTGTTGCTCTACTGATTACCAGGGTGGGCCAGGGCAGTTAAAGTTGCAGGGAGCGGCCAGAGCAGTTTGGGCCTTGATAAGCAGACTGGACACTCACAGTTTAATGTAAACAACAGAATGGCTACTGCCTCAAAATGGAGTTACTTTGGCCCTTCAGAAGCACAACATATCCTCATTTGCACAGTACTTTTCCTCACTTTTCTGTAGTGTAGCATTTTTCCCCTTTATTGGTTGCATTGCACTATTGGCTTACATTGAAGTTGAAATCTACTAGAATCTCCTGGTTATTTTGTAAAGAATCCTGGTAGTTCTTATCTCCCTTCATCCTCCAATTTTGCACTTGTGCTTTTGAAGTGCCAGATTTTGCATTTTTCCTTTTTGCATTTTATATCAGGCTCTGTTTCTGGTCTGTTAATATATTTCAAAATTTTTTGTTCTTTTTCTATTTCATATTAGCTCTCTCTGCCCAACATGATGTTTCACTGGCTGGTTAGTTAATAAAAATTTTGGCCAGCCAAAGGACAAAATACATAACATTGGTGTATACTCATGAGCTGAGCTCAGAATAAAGGTCTTATAACCAAATCTTGGAAGAGAGATCTTAATAGAATATTTTCCCCTGCATCCAATTTTAAAGATTACAGAGAGCTTTAAGTGAGCACTGGCTCTGAAGTGTGCTTCTAGGGATGAAGCTTCAGAGGGGAACAAAAGTAATAGCTTTTCATTTCTGATTAAATAGGAAGATCCAGTCAAGCTTCTTATTCACTCTCTTTAAAACTATAATGCTTAGCTCAGTTGGTGGCACTGGCATATAATGGGTGCTGATGCAACAGGGCAAAATCAAGTGGTGTAGAATGGGCTTTCCAGTGAGTGCATAGTAACTTTATTGACTATAAGATAACTGAAGGACTGAGAACAGTAGAAAATATCCAAGACTGCAAATTACTATTATCTGAAGAGAATGCTATGACATACTATAGAAGAGTAATGGTCACCTGATCAAGATAACTCATAAAATCATACAGTGCTGAAAAATTAATAGGAATCCTTGAAAGAAATATAAAACCACATATTTAGGAAGAAATAGTCAAAGTTACAGTTACAATATAATGGGTGTAGCTTTCTCTTACAATTGTCTTTTTTTTTTAGAGAAAATTTTTTTAAGATTTTATTTATTTATTTGACACACAGAGAGAGAGAGATCACAAGCAGGCAGAGAGAGAGGAGGAAGCAGGCTCCCTACTAAGCAGAGAGCCCGATGCGGGGCTCAATCCCAGGACACTGAGATCATGACCTGAGCAGAAGGCAGAGACTTAACCCACTGAGCCACCCAGGTGCCCCTCTTACAATTGTCTTTTTAATTTTTTTAAAATTTATTTATTTATTTTTATTTTATTTTACAGATTTTATTTATTTATTTATATGACAGAGAGACAGAGAGAGAAAATAAGCAGGGGAGTAGCAGGCAGAGGGAATGGGAGAAAGCAGGCTCCCTGCTGAACAGAAAGCCTGATGTGGGGCTCAATCCCAGGACCCTGAGATCATGACCTGAGCTGAAGGCAGACACTTAACTGACTGAGCCACCCAGGTGCCTGAAGGGCCCAAGTGATGCCATTCAAGGCGGCAGCCCTTTTGTTGTTTACATTAAGCTGAAGACATTCCAAAGCAGTTCCCACATATGCAAATAAAGGATGGGACAAGAGCCAATAGAAATGGTTACTACATATGCAAATAGGGAATTGGACATGAACCAATAGAGGGTGATTCTCCATATGTAAACAAGGGACCAAGTACGAGCCAATCGGGGTTATTGCCCTATATGCTAACAAAGGATAGAAAAACAACCAGTAAGGAAAACTCCCTGTCAGCAGTTTTTCCTAACAGACCAACCCTCCTCGGACAACACAGCTTAAGTCACCTCAAACACCAATCGTTTTTAAGGTCACCTACACATGTAACCATGTGACTATGTACTTTTTGCGTGCAAAATTGCCTATATAATCTCTGTAAAATTCCAACTGGACTCCACTGTGTTGGTGTGTAGGACGAGGTCCGAGCTGCAGCCCGCCCACCTAAATAAAGCCTTGCTTTTGCATTTCGGAACGTCTGGCTCTCGGTGGTCTTTTTGGTGGTAGTCTTGCGATCTGGGCATAACATTGGGGGCTACCCGGGATTTACCCAGAGACCCCTGAGACCCCAGACCCTGAAGGTAAGAGAACAGTGCTGTTGAATTGTTTTGTCCAGCCGTTTGTCTGTTCATCCGTTTTGCTTTCGTTTTCTCTTTGCTCTCATTCTACCCCTTGTGGTCGGCCATACCATTTCATACTTGAAGGGATTGTCAGAGTGGACGCACTTACACGGCAATCCTGGAGGAACTGGGAGACGTCCCAGATCCTCACTTGAAGGGGGAACTTTGGAACCCCATCTCGATACTTGTAGGGCGTAGGTTGGTCCGGTTTTTGGTCAGAACCAACCGGGAAGACCTCCTGACCGAGGCTCAACCCTCCCAACCTTGAGTCTGCTCCTTCTGTTTTGTCACAGGAGTTGGCGGACTGGCTTGGGAGATCTCCACCTCGTACCCGTAAGTCTTGTAATAAACAGGCCTGTGTGCATTGTGTCTTCTGTTTTTATGGAATCGTTCTACCCGTTACTATTTTGTGGACCATTCTGTTGGCTGACCGACTGACAAAACTGATAACCATGGGCAATATCCCATCCAGTCCCCTGGACTTAACCCTAGCCCACTGGAGGGAAGTTAGGGAGATAGCTTGGAATCAGAGTGTGGCCATTAAGAAGGACAAATGGATTACCTTGTGCAGGTCGGAATGGCCCACCTTTGAGGGAGCTAGTTGGCCACCCAAGGGGAGCTTTGATATAAGTAAGGTCAGAATTTTACAGCACCTAATCTATATCCCTCGTTTAGGCCATCCAGATCAAGTTCCCTATATAGTCACTTGGAGAGAACTCGTAGATAGGGACGCCCCGGCTTGGGTTAGGCCTTTCTTACCACCAAGTCTCTCTCCTACTCCCTCCTCTTCCCCCGCCCCAATATTCATTGAAAAGACACAGGGGGAAGAAAAAGAAGAGAGAAAAACCAAGAAGGAAGAGAAAAAGCTGTACCCACCTATTCTCCAGGAAGAAAGTACGGAGGAGGGAACGTTTCCCCCTCCATACTCTCCACCCCAATTAGTTCTTCCCCAGGCACAAGAAGAAAAATCTGAAGAAAACGAACGTGTTTCAGCTGCGGCCTCCACTCCAGAGGGTCCTGCCCAGTCAACTCGCCGACGCCGAGGAGTTACACCCCCTCATAATTCTATTGCACTTCCCCTTCACCCTATAGGTCCTGAAGATGCAGATGGTCAACAACAGTTCCAGTACTGGCCGTTTGCTACTAGTGATCTTTACAATTGGCGTGCTCAAAATGCCCCTTTTTCTGAGAAACCCCAGGATTTAATTCGCTTGTTTGAAACTATTCTTTTCACTCACCAGCCCACTTGGGATGACTGTAACCAGCTCTTACAGGTTCTTTTCACCACAGAAGAGAGGGATCGTATCCGGGAAGCGGCCCGGAGACTTATCCCCGGCCCCATGGTGTGCCCATCACAGATCCTACCCAGATTGCTGCCTATTTTCCGAGACCTGACCAGGATGGGACTACAATACGGCTGAAGGTAGGGAACGACTCCTCGTCTACCGCCAGGCTCTGTTGGCAGGTCTCAAGGCGGCGGCTCGCCGACCTACCAATATGGCCAAAATTTATGATGTTAAACAGGGAGAAAGCGAAAGTCCGGCAGCATATCTTGAGTGGCTCATGGAGGCCTTTAGCCAATACACTCCACATAATCTTGAGACCCAGGAGTCCGCTCAAATGATTATGTTTGCTTATATAAATCAAGCCACGCCGGACATAAAGCGAAAGTTGTAGGCTCTAGACAGGCTCGGTGAAAAATCTTTTAGGGATCTAGTAGCAGTGGCGGAAAAGGTTTATAATAAGAGAGAGACAGAAGAACAAAAACAGGAGAGAAAAGACAGAGAACATGAAATCATGCGTGAGAAAAGGGATAGGGCCAAAGAAAAAAGTTTGGCTAGAATCTTGGAACAACAACAGGCCCAACACAAGAGGGATCTCAGGGAAATCCTGGCTTATGTACAAGCAGGAGACTATAACTGACCTTCCTCCTTGGGAAAGGAACAGACACCCAAACCCCAATCGAAAGTGGGGAAAAACCAGTGTGCCTATTGCAAAGAGGAGGGACATTGGATCAAGAATTGCCCAGGACTAGCTAAGAAGAAGGAAAAAGAGCAAAAAGCAGGAGCGAGAGTGTTGCCAACCGTGGATTTAGCAAAAGACAGTGACTGAGGAAGTCAGGGCTCAGACCCCCTCCCTGAGCCTAGGGTAACATTGAGAGCGGAGGGGAATCCAGTTACATTCATGGTAGACACAGGAGCAGAAAATTCAGTGTTACTAGCCTCGAGAGGACCAATGTCCACTAAGATAACGTGGGTACAGGGTGCGACTGGCATAAAACCCTATAAATGGACTACCCGGAGAACAGTGGACTTGGGAATGGGCCAAGTAACCCATTCATTTCTAGTTATTCCTGACTGCCCCTATCCATTGCTTGGACGTGATCTGCTAACAAAAATGAAAGCTCAGATACAGTTCACGGGTGATGGGGCTTCTGTGACGGACTCAAGAGGAAAGCCTCTTAGTATATTAATAACTAGTAAGTTAGAAGAGGAGTATAGGCTGTACCAGCATCCCAAGCTTGAGTCTCCAGAAAATGAGTGGCTACGGGCGTTTCCCCAAGCATGGGCAGAAACTGGGGGAATGGGACTGGCAAAACATCGTCCTCCAATCTTTGTGGAGCTCAAAGCTGGGGTAGATCCAGTAAAAGTTCGCCAGTACCCTATGTCACTAGAAGCAAAGAAGGGAATTACTCCTCACATCAGAAAATTGTTAGATTTAAGAATTTTGAAGCCCGGGGACGCCTGGGTGGCTCAGTGGGTTGAGCCGTTGCCTTCGGCTTGGGTCATGATCTCAGCATCCTGGGATGGAGTCCCACATTGGGCTCTCTGCTCGTCAGGAAGCCTGCTTCTCCCCTCCCCTCTCTGCCTGCCTCTCTGCCTACTTGTGTGATCTCTATCTATCAAATAAATAAATAAAATCTTTAAAAAAAAAAAAGAATCTTGAAGCCCATCCAGTCAGCTTGGAATACCCCGCTGCTGCCTGTCAAAAAGCCCAATTCTGATGACTATAGACCAGTACAAGATTTGAGAGAAGTTAACAAGAGGGTAACAGACATTCACCCAACAGTCCCAAACCCATATACCCTGCTGAGCTCCCTATCACCAAGCCATGTGTGGCATACTATGTTAGATCTAAAGGATGCCTTCTTTAGCCTGCCCTTAGACCCACAGAGCCAAAACTACTTTGCGTTTACCTGGCACAATCCTGAAATTGGGATAAGTGGTCAATTGACCTGGACCAGACTGCCTCAAGGATTCAAGAACTCGCCTACCATCTTTGACGAGGCATTACATGAAGACCTAAGTGAGTACCACTCCAAAAATCCCGAAATAAGCCTATTGCAATATGTGGATGACTTGTTAATAGCCGCTCCAGACCAGGATAGCTGTCTCAAGGGAACAGCTAGGCTCTTGAAGACACTTGGCAACCTAGGCTATAGGGCCTCAGCTAAAAAGGCACAAATCTGTAAACCTAAAGTCACTTATCTGGGCTTCATACTGAAAGAGGGCAAGCGTTGGCTGTCGGATGCACATAAAGAAACCATGCTAAGAATCCCTGTGCCTAAGTCAGCCAGGCAAGTCAGAGAGTTCCTGGGAACAGCGGGCTTTTGCCGGCTGTAGATACCTGGGTTCGCTGAGATGGCCAAGCCTCTATATGAAGCCACCAAAAATCTTCCTGAATTTCATTGGACTGAGCAGATGCAAAAAGCCTTTGAGGCTGTCAGGAGAAGCCTCCTGGAGGCTCCTGCCTTGGGCCTACCTGATGTAAAGAAGCCGTTCACACTATTTGTGGCAGAAAATAAAGGAGTTGCAAAGGGGGTACTCACCCAGCTTATTGGATCTTGGAAACGGCCAATGGCCTACTTGTCAAAGAAATTAGACCCTGTCGCTGCTGGCTGGCCCCCATGTCTGAGAATTATAGCTGCAGTAGCTCTCTTAGTGAAAGATACTGATAAATTAACTTTGGGACAGAATCTGACCGTGTCCACTCCGCACGCTCTAGAGGGAGTGCTAAAACAACCACCCAACCGGTGGATGAGCAATGCCCGCATGGTCCATTACCAGACTTTGTTACTCAACCCTGCGAGGATTAGCTTTTGTGTACCTACAGCATTAAATCCAGCTACTCTGCTGCCGGACCCAGATCTAGAATTTCCCTGCATAACTACGAGCAGATCCTGGCCCAAACGCATAGCCTCAGGCCAGACTTATTGGACTTGCCACTACCACATGCAGATCATACTTGGTTTACGGATGGCAGCAGCTTCATTCAAGATGGAAAAAGGTATGCGGGCGCGGCGGTTACTACGGACACAGAGATAGTGTGGGCAGAAGCCCTCCCCCAGGGGACATCTGCACAAAGGGCAGAATTAGTGGCACTAACAAAGGCCCTACAGATGGGAAAAGGAAAAAGACTAAATATATATATGGACAGCCAGTACGCTTTTGCCACCGCACATGTCCATGGAGCCATCTACCAAGAGAGCTGAAGGGAAGGCCATTAAGAACAAACAAGAGATTTTAAGTCTCTTCCAGGCCCTATGGGAGCCTGCAGAAATTGCCATTATGCATTGTCTGGGTCATCAAAAGGGAGCTGATCCAGTGACTAGGGGAAATAATTTGGCCAACCGGGCCGCCAAGGAAGCGGCCCTCCAGCCCAGCACCAAAGTGTTGACTCTAGTGGACCCAGGGCCACGAGAGTTGCCTCCTATACCTCAGTATTCTCAAGAAGACTCAGAATGGATAAAGAAAATTCCCATGGCCCACAAGCCTCCAGACAGAGAAGGAAACAAAGGTTGGTGGAAAACTTGTGAGGGGAAGCTTATCTTGACTCAAGAGCTGGGCAACAGGATTCTTGAGAGGATCCACCGAGCTTCTCACATGGGAACTCGAAGAATGCAGGACTTGCTTCGGCACATCAAAGTGAAAATTAGACAAGGAAATCAGCTTATTGAGGACATTGTTAAAAATTGTAAGGCCTGCCAGCTCACTAACGCCCCCAATCAATGGGTTACACAAGGAGCTCGCCTTCGTGGGGATAGGCCAGGTGTGTATTGGGAAGTAGATTTCACCAAGATTAAACATGGAAAATTTGGATATAAGTATTTGCTAGTTTTTGTAGACACCTTTTCAGGATGAGTTGAAGCTTATCCCACAAAGCATGAGACTGTGAATGTCATGGCCAAGAAGATCCTAGAAGAGCCCAGGTATGGCTTCCCATCCACTATTGGGTTGGACAACAGACCGGCCTTCATCTCAAAAGTAAGTCAGGGAGGGGCGCCTGGGTGGCTCAGTGAGTTAAAGCCGCTGCCTTCGGCTCGGGTCATGATCCCAGGGTCCTGGGATCGAGCCCCGCATCAGGCTCTCTGCTCTGCGGACAGCCTGCTTCCTCCTCTGTCTCTCTGCCTCTCTGCCTACTTGTGATCTCTGTCTATCAAATAAATAAATAAAATCTTTAAAAAAAAAAAAAAAAAGTAAGTCAGGGAATAGCTGCTGCGCTGGGGACAAACTGGAAATTGCATTGTGCTTATAGACCCCAGAGTTCAGGACAGGTAGAAAGAATGAATCAGACTCTAAAAGAGACCTTAACTAAATTGGCCTTAGAGACTGGCACAGACTGGGTCTCACTCCTTCTTTTTTCTTTGTTTAGAGTAAGAAATTCTCCCTATCAACTTGGCTTTACTCCTTTTGAAATAATGTACGGGCACCCCCCGCCCATTATCCCTAACCTTCAGACTGAATTGCTTATGGGCTTGGATGATACTGAATTCTTGTGTAAACTTGACTATTTGCAGTTTGTGCATAAGAATATATGGCCTCAACTTAAAGCATTATATGACTCCGCTTCTGTCCCTACCCCCATTCATTCAGACCAGGGGACTGGGTGTTCGTCTGAAGGCATAACCTGAGGCCCTTGGAACTGCAGTGGAAGGGACCCTGCGTGGTGCTGCTGACTACACCCATTGCCCTCAAGGTGGACGGCATCACTGCTTGGGTCCATCACTCCCATGCCAGACCAGCCCTGGAGGAAAACTACCATGATGAAACATGGGAGGTCTCCAAGCATCCAACCCAGCCACTTCGCCTTCTCCTCAAGAAAAGAAAATTGGACTAAGTACTGTTTCGACCCAGGGATTGAATTTTTGCAAGGCACTATTGGGACTCCTTCTAATACCCTTGTCAGCCATAGCCTTGGGTTCCAATCCCCATCAACCCTATAATGTCACTTGGCAGGTTATAGACACCAGCTCGGGAACAATACTTAATCAGACTACTCAGGCCCACCCCCCAAACACATGGTTCCCTAACCTTCAAGTGGACTTCCAAAACTTCTTTCCCCATGTTCCATACGCACCCACATTGACCAGTGCCTATAACGACCCAGGAACCTTCCAAAAGCTCCATTTCTATGTGCTGCCCTAGGGGAAGAATGCTACTTTTATGCAGACCACACAGGAGTAGTTAGAGATTCCATGGCCAAAGTCAGAGAAGGCCTGCTAAAACGAAAAAAAAAAAAAAGAATGGGAAGCACAACAAGGCTGGTTTGAATCCTGGTTTAATAGCTCACCTTGGCTTACCACGTTAATATCTACTTTATTGGGAACCTTGGTAATTATTATTCTGTTGTTAACATTTGGCCCTTGCATTCTGAACAAATTGGTAAAGTTTATGAGGGACAGACTGAATACCATACAATTAATGGTACAGCAAACTAGATATATACCTCTTCCAGACAAAGAATAGTTGGAGTTAAGCTTCGGGCCTGAACCACAGGATTGTGCTTCATGTCTGTAAGTCAAGGGGGGGAATGAAGGGCTAAAGTGACGCCATTTAGAGGTGGCAGCCCTTTTGTTGTTTACATTAAGCTGAAGACATTCCAAAGCAGTTCCCACATATGCAAATAAAGGATGGGACAAGAGCCAATAGAAATGGTTACTACATATGCAAATAGGGAATTGGACATGAACCAATAGAGGGTGATTCTCCATATGTAAACAAGGGACCAAGTACGAGCCAATCGGGGTTATTGCCCTATATGCTAACAAAGGATAGAAAAACAACCAGTAAGGAAAACTCCCTGTTAACAGTTTTTCCTAACAGACCAACCCTCCTCGGACAACACAACTTAAGTCACCTCAAACACCAATCGTTTTTAAGGTCACCTACACATGTAACCATGTGACTATGTACTTTTTGTGTGCAAAATTGCCTATATAATCTCTGTAAAATTCCAGCTGGCGCCTCTTCCTGGACTCCGCTGTGTCAGTGTGTAGGACGAGGTCCGAGCTGCAGCCCGCCCACCTGAATAAAGCCTTGCTTTTGCATTTCGGAACGTCTGGCTCTCGGTGGTCTTTTTGGTGGTGGTCTTGCGATCTGGGCATAACAGTGCCCTGTTTGTGTTTGTTTGTTTTTGTTTTTAGAATTAATGTTTATATTTTATGATAGGCCCTTCTCCTCTGTCCCATGAAATATTTTGATATTAGCTAGTCTCTGCTTCTACTTTAACTATTCCAAATTATTCTTAGTAGATGTTATTTACAAACATTACCACCATTATTATCTTTACAAAACGTTCTTTACTTGTGACTCTTCCCTGCTCCCTCTTACCTATAGAATGAATTCCATACTTGTTAGGACTTCATATAGGACACCAATTTTATTCCCGATTTATCTTTCAACTCTCCCCATGAAAACTATGTTCTAACCACACTGATCTACTTCATATTTTTGAATGTTCCATGCTTATCCAAACTTCTGTCACCTTGTTTCTGCTGTCATTTCTTCATGAAGTACCCTTCTCTACTCTTGTATTTGGTAAATCCATTAGATTTCCTTGAAGGCCACATCAAATGTGACTTTTTCAATTTTGTATTTCTTACTTTACCCTCCCCAATCCATAGTACCTGGAACTGTATCTAAAAATTGAGGATATGTCTAATAAATGTTTATGAAATGAGTGCTTAAAAAATCTCTAAAAATATGATGTGGTGGACTTGGATTTATTGACATTTATATGAAAAGAAATCTTAACATTATACAATAGGTTATCTGAAAAGCTATGAGTATATAGTATTTTAATAAATCAAATGTATTCAGAAAATCAATTCAGTAATGCTATTTGAAAATTTAAAAAGATACTATTAGTATATGCATTCTCTTTCACTATCACATTTTGTTTATTTTTCTTATGCCCATAGCCTTACAGTTGCTTAGTATAGGGAAAACCAGTAACCAATTGTGGGTACATACGTTTTTTAAAGTTATTTTAGAAGTATTTTATCTATTTATTTGACAGAAAACAAATAAGAGAGCATGAGAAGGTGGAGTGGCAGAGGGAGAGGGAGAAGCAGACACCCCACTGAATAGGGAGCCTAATGCCTGACTCCATCCCAGGACCCTGGGATCATGACCTGAGCCGAAGGCAGATGCTTAACAAACTAAGCCACCCGGGCATCCCTGTGTGTATTTAACTTTAATCTAGTTTCTATTTCTTAAATTGAGAATACCAGAATCTCCATTTTCTGTAGTGTTTGATTACCATTGTTAGTATTTCTTCTTACCTATTTTATCGAAAATGTTTTTTTACAGTGACCAGCCTTTAAAGTTCTTTGCAAATATTGTTTCAGTACCCCAAGATCAAAAATAGTAAAAAATATTTTAAGTTATAAGCTAGGAAGAAGAAAAAAATTGATGACAGGCTTGCATGATTGCATAGAAAGGGGGAGCTGATGAAATAATATTTTAAATACTTTGTTTTGGAAACATATAAAAGGCTGGTAAGTGATAAGAGAATGCTATTTGGGGTAAACATAATGAATTCAATGGTAATTGTAGAACATTGTATTGTGTGTTCTCCACCTTAGTGGTTTGCTTGTGGACTTCTAAGATACTGGGAGAGGAACTGGGAGGTGAAATATACAAATGGGTAGTTCCTTTTTCAGTGAATTGAGAGGTAGAACATAGTGGCAAACGGAGGCAGTATCAATTATCTTTTAAACAAAGTGATGTTTTTACCACTTCAAAATGTGACAGTGATGATGATTTTTTTGTGACTTTGAATCTTAGACTAAAATGTATGCTGATGTCCAAGGGGGAATTCTAGTTTGAAAAAATTAATTCGGATCTTATTTATAGCTCCACATAATTGATTTTAACTAATAAATGTGGCTTCCTATGTATCTGTTTTCAATGTCTGTGAATGGGAAGATATTTACATTTTAACATTGTAGAAATTCTCACTCCTGTATTTTAATCAGAGATTTACTATCCTAATTTTTCTTTATACATCAACAAAGCACAATAGCTTATTAACATTGTCGTATAATTGACTTGTGAAATGTGCCAAAAACCTTCACATTCTCTGCTTAAATACCATGGAGTTGGTGCAAACTACCTTTTTTTTTTTAATCTTTACCTTCACACCCATTTTCAGAAATACTACCAATTCTTATGTGTTTGGGGTCGTCTCTAGGATAACTAGGCTGCTTCTCAGCTTCTTATATTACTCAGGAAGCCACTTTCTCAGATTCAGGGTTAGGGTTAGGGTATGTCCTTGATATTTTGCTGTTCAGGGACCACCACTCAAGAAGGTTAGTGTTAGGGTTAGAGTTAGGGTTAAGGGTTAGAAATTAGGGTTAGCAGTTAGGGTATGTGCCTACAAACTACCATTTTATTTCATTTTATTTTATTTATTTTATTGTATTTTTTATTGTTTCAAATTTTGGTTAAATTTTGGTTAGTTAACATACAACTTACCATTTTAAAGATTTAAAACCTAGATCCCATGAAAAAATATTTTGGCTCTTCCTAGTTATGAAAAACAATATTTAGAGCTTTAATTCTAACAAGTGCATGCATAAGGAAGAAAGTAACAGAGGGAAAGAAAATACACTAAGAAATTTAATCTATTATTTTTCAACCAGGAGTTTTTGTGACACTAGTACATAAGTGAATTGGTCATTTGTCACTAGACCATAGACTGATTAGGATTCTGCACATTTTCATAGTCTTCAGCATAGTGTTGATACTGATCCATGAGAAGAGGCTGAGTTGTTTCATCCATGTTGCTTCTGGCACGAATCAGGCAAGAAGCACCTGCGAAAATGACTGCAACCAGTAATAAAGCAGCAACTACTGCTATGGCAACAATCTCAGGAGTACTAAGATTCTGACCTATTGGAAAAATAAAAGGAGAATAAATAATAAACAATAATAAGTGGACCCTATTGGGACAGTTATTATTAATTCCATTCTAAAGGTTGAGACAATGATGCTGTAGGGTTTGAACCACTTGGGTCACTTGGTTAGTAGGCACTAGAGTTGGTTTTAGAGCCCAAGTCTTTCAGAATCTATGTGCTGTATGCTCTTCCACTCTACTGCCTTTGTTGGGAAGGGATTGGAAATTAAACAAGAAACTTTTCAATTTCAGTATCTCAGAAAAAGCAGTGAGCAGTACCTCAGTCCATTTTTCTTTTTCAGAATAAAGATAAGGAGGCAGAATTATGTAGTAGAATAAATTGGGGCATATTACATGGGTCTAAGCTCAAAATTAATTATCCCTGCCTACTAAAAATATGATCTTTGACATTTATCCCTTCTAAGCTAAGCATGGCTAGCCCTTTCTTCCTTACGTGTAAAATGAAGATTACAATACTTATCTCAGAGGGTTGTAGGGATTAAGTGCAATAGTGTGCTATATAATCAATTTAATTCCCGGTCAGAGTAGGTTCTCAACAAATGTTAAATTTAATCTCTTTATCTCAAAATAAAAATTCAAATAACACCTTCTAAATCTAAGTGAAAAGTATAGGCCACAGGATACTGTGATTACCTTAAAAGGCAACAAATTTACTTTTGGAAATTTCCACAGTAGTTACATTTTCAATACTCACTTGGCCATTGAACTTCATAAGTATATCCCAAGTTGTCTGGAGCAGTAACAAACATTTCTATGTTGGTAACTGGGGGCCAAAATGGTACCATGTTGTATTGTCTATTGTGTCCAATAGGGGCATTTTCCAGTGGAAATGTGGATACATCTAAAATATGCCAAAGACATCTTGTTAATATACATAATAAAGTTAGTATTAATAGATTATTATTCTGTTCTGAAGGTGACCTGAAATATTCTAGGATAACATAAAAATTTCTTTTATAATTTACACTGAATAAAGACATAAAAATTGTTTCACTACAGCAGAACAGGGAATTGCATAAAACAGAGTTCAAATGCTTTGAATACAGCATTAGCATATCATTCAATAGATCAAGAAAGTAAAAAACAGGAAGTTTTAGTATTTTATCATCTATGATGATCATTGTTTTATTTATTTTTTTTTAAAGATTTTATTTATTTGACAAAGATCACGAGTAGGCAGAGAGGTAGGCAGAGAGATAGAGGAGGAAGCAGGCTCCCCAGCAAGCAGAGATGTGGGGCTCGATCCCAGGGTCCTGGGATCATGACCCGAGCTGAAGGCAGAGGCTTTAACCCACTGAGCCACCCAGGCGCCCCTGTTTTATTTTTAAGTTACAGAAGTTTATTTGAAAAAATTCACTGAAGTTATTTTTCAAAGCTTAAAAAAGATGGACCTTAGTTTGCTGTAGCTTCATCTAAAATTTAAATTTGAGAGGTATTGTATATAATGGAAGTTTGCCTTTGAATATGAATATATCTGTTTAGTCTTCTTCACTTTTTCTGTTTATCTTCAGAGATATAAATATTAACTTATCTCCAGATACTCTGTTAGGAAAAACACTTAAATTTTTAAATCAAGGTCCTAAAATACTATTTACTTCCTGCCTCCTCTCCTCTTTCTACTTAAATGCAAATTACAGGTATTTATATTATTAGTGAGTTTCTGTCATCAGGGATAAAGGGTGTGATATGCTCTTTGTGGCAAAAGGTTTTTCTTTTTTGTTATTGTTGTTCTGCATTTATGTCAATACAACTAAACCAGATGAGATATCTCAAGAACAGAGTTGGAAGTGGGCTTGGGCAGGACATGAGTGGGAATATATTTAGAAGAGCTGGGATATGTGAGAAGGCTAATGGAGTATTAGATTTTCTGTTTGCAAGAAGTATGTTACCCAAACAGTCACTGTGATCCTAGGAAGCACAGAAGAGTGTTTTAGCATCTACTTTGAAAAAACATTGATCATAAAAATGGTATGTAGTGTTTATATTTTTGTGACTTTTAATTTACTATGTATTAGTGCTAATTAAATATTTATCCATTCAAATCCGTTGAACTCTTACCAATGCCAGACACTGGTCTAGCCATGGAGGTAATGGCACTGAACAAAACAGACAAAATGCCTGGCTTCAAGGAGCTCACATTTTGGTGTATTATTATTAATTATTTATTAAAGTTAATAATTAGGTAATTTTTTAACTTTTCACTTCACTTTTCTACTAGATCCTGACTTGGTCAACCTCAGCCCAGTTCAGCGTCAGCTATGTGATAAAGTTATACCCATTACAATGAGTATAAAAATAATAAACAATAACAGCAGAATTGCCATGAAACTTCCCTATGCAAGACCTTTCAGTGGCTCCCTATCCTAGAGATACATCTAATATTCCTCAAAATCTCCACCTATTGTCCCTCTGACCTTATTTCCCATCATTTTCCCTCCACTCTCCAGTCAGAGTGGGCTCCTTTGCTCATCTAGGGATGATCTTCCCCCATGTATTTACCTCATACCCCCAACTGCTTTCCTGATTTTCTTTGTCTAAAAAGACTTTCCCCCATCTAAAATATTATATATTTACTTACATATTTTTACTGTCATTTCTACTAACAACTAGGAGGGTTCCAGGAGGGAAACTATTTTTGTGTGTTTTGTATGCTACTGTATTTCTGGTATCTAGAAGACGATTTAGGGGAATAGTAGGTGCTCATAGTAATTTTTCCAGCTTTTCTGAGGTCCACCTGACAAAAAAATTGTATATATTTAAGATGTATGACATGATGATTTACAAATGGTCAACAGGTATGTGAAAAGGTATTGAATATCACTAATCATCAGAAAATGCAGATTAGGACTGTAATGAGAGATCACATATCTTAGGATGGCGATTATCAAAAAGAAAAGAGATAACAAGTGTTGGCAAGAGTGTGGAGAAATGAGAGCCCTTGCGCACTGTTGGTAGGAATTGGTGCAGCTACTATGGAAACAGAATGGAAGTTCCTCAAAATATAAAAATAGAACCACCATATGATCCAGCAATGTCACTTCTGGGGGTATATCTAAAAGATGTGAAATTAGTATCTCTAAGAAATGTCTGCATCTGGGTTTATTGTAGCATTATTCACAATAGCCAGGATATGGAATCAGATAATATTTGTGAAAGGATTTGAGTGTGTGTATAATTACTTCATTTCTTTCAGGGCATAATAGTAGTAATTGGTCTAGGAAATACATAAACTGCTTCTTCTCAAAAATTCACTGAACTTCTTGAGTACAATATTTAAAACTTAATTCACACGATTCTCACTTGAAAGAAAAAGATTTGAAGTTAATGTGCACATGGATAAAAAATGTTTAGTGAATAAAAATTAGTATTAGTTTGGATGTTCTATATTGCTCTACCTCATGTCTAATGAAAAGATTCTGTAATAGACATTACCCTGTAAATGACTATAATTTCCTTCAGCTATAAAATGTAACTCTTATTCCATTCTGATCCTAATAATTTTATAATCTTATGATTTTTGAAGAGTTCTCATTATCTATAAAAGCTGTTTAATACATTTTGAAAAAGTAATTCCATCCTCGACTCATAGACTTATTTTCAACGAAGACTTCTACTATATGCATAATTTTAGAAATTTTTCCAATCATTTTATTTTTTTCTTTAACATAGTTGTTCTATGACACTTTTTCAAGGGACATTTGTAGGCACATGGAATATTTAAGCGGGTAGTTAACTGTTAGTGTTTAGTGTTCATACAATTTGTTAGTGTTTACATTGGCTTGTCCTATAATTTTATGGCCGTATTTTGTCAGAATAGGCTTCAGGTTCCCTATTTTTCACTTATGGTGCTCCGGGTAACTGAGAGATCTTATGCTATTTATAGCATACACAAAAGGAACAGGAAGAAATTAGCTAAGAAGCAAAGGTGTTTATCTGGTTCATCAATGACCTTTAATGGATTGCTAATGATCTTTTCAATCAAGACATGTAAGGCAAAGGAACATTTGTTTTCATGGATGAAAGAAAGCTCCCCTTAAGAGACTTGCCAGAGTAACCAAGATTCTCCACTTCTTCTGAAAGTGTTAAGTAAGAAAAACTTATAAACAGTCCATTCTGAATGGCTGCGTAAGTGCAGTTTGTACATCATTGTCTAGTGCCCAGAAGTGTATATTTAATGAAAGTTTTTGTGCATTCCTAAACCTATTAACTCCCATTTACTTGTTATCCTCCTAAAAGTAATAGCTAAGCATACATAAAATGATGACTGTGAAAAGAGAGGGATGTTGTGTTATATTAAATATATGAATGCTTAGGAAAGAGTTGTTGAAGATGAATGCCCGAGATACTGGGTAAGATTTAGGAGTGAGCACTATGGTTGTAAAGATAAGGTAGGCATTATGAAAATCTAGAATAATACTGCATTCATTGCATCTCAAGCGTTGTTAATTTCTTGTTTCACTTAAAAAATAGACATTGTAAATTCTAGGTAATTCATTATGTTTGTAGGTATGTATGTAAATACATGTGAAATAAGGTGGCACTCCAATCAGTGAATTCATAGCAGGTTGATAGCAAACATTTACATGTAAGTTACTTGATTCTTCAGGGATTTTCTGATGGAACATATGATATTGATCAATATATTAGTTAATGCTCCTAATCAGGTTGGATTAGAGGTTTCTGGTGTGTAAATACACACACACACACACAAGTAAGAAACTGGCTGAATTGGATAGATAAATCAATAGTTAATCCCCAACATTATGTTTATGTACGTGATGAAATAAAGGCACAGAAGCAAAAATTTAGAACAGTTTTGAAATATGAAAATGCATGACATTTTAACCGATAGAAGCACTTTTGTTATTTGAAAAGTAATGTGAGCCTCTCAGCTGAGTAGAACTGAAGGGAAAATGGCCTTTTAAGTAGTATTTTTAAAAATGCATTAAAATGAAGTTGAGGGGTGCCTGGGTGGCTCAGTGGGTTAAGCCTCTGCCTTCAGCTCAGGTCATGATCCCAGGGTCTTGGGATCAAGCCCCGTGTCGGGCTCTCTGCTCAGCGGGAGTCTGCTTCCCTCTCTCTCTGCTTGCCTCTTTGCCTACTTGTGATCTCTCTCTCTGTCAAATAAGTAAATAAATAAATCTTTAAAAAAAAACTATAAAAAAATAAAATGAAGTTGAAAGAGATTATCTATGCAGTGATAAAAAGCCAACATTAACTTTTCAAGTTGAATAAAATTTCCATTTGTAGAAGGCCAAAAGTAATAAAAATCAAAACTGTGGATTGTATAATTTTTTTTGTCTTTTAAAAGTATAATTTTTTTTGTCTTTTGGGTATTGAGGAAGAGCTCAGTAGGATTATTTTATTCACAATGAGAAGTTTCCAAAAAAGAAATAAAGAAAGATTGAAAGAAAGAAAAAGAAAAAGGCAATGCCAATGTTCATTGGAAGATACAGGGAAGAAAAAATTGAGAAGTATGATAGTCATCTTTTCATACAAAATGGGAAGGGATTATGTGCTTAGTCTGAGTGAATGCTAATAAATATCATCTTATAACCATTGTAAGAGATGTTTCATCTGCATTTTCAAAGTAGTTTGGGATATTTGGAAACGTCTAGATATCACAGCTATTTTATCCTTATTTTGAAGTGTAGTTCAGATGTGTCACGTGCTTACTCCCTAGTGATAACTCTATCACCTAAGCAGTCCCCTTGCTGAGCCTGCAAAAAAGCATATGAAAACATCTCACCAGCATTATATCTCCTCATCCATGCATCAAAGACTGCATCAGTGAAAGTATGTAGGAGGACAAAAATAGGATCATTTGGAGATAAATGGGTTTGTCCCCCTGTTCCATTCAGAAACAGATGAGCCAGATTGTGAAGGCTTCGAATAGCAGGGTCATATTTTCCTGTGGGATTGCTGTAACCTAGATAAAAAAAAAACATGGGTGAGACTAGTAAAAGCCATCACAAACATCTTACTTTCCAAATCAGTGGCAGTGATTAAATTGGGAAACAATTTTTCCTAAGCTTGTAAGGCCAATTTTTACTTTACTGTAATAGCATTGCTTCTCTGTACCTATGATTGGTGACATTTCCTGCTCTACCCAGAGCTTGGTTAGCTTTAAACTAGTGGCTTGACTTGCTAAATGTAGCCTGTAGGTTAAAAATAATGGCCTGCAAAGGATACCAGTCAAAATATATAGAACACACTATTTTGACAAGGCAAACATTGGTCTAGTGGAAATAAAGACAATGGTAATCTCCAGCTTCTTCTAAAAACTGCTGGCACAATTGGGAGAACATCCCTCTGGTTGTCCTAGAACTTACATTGTCAGATGTTACTTTAGTTTCCTACCTTATTCCTTTTGACTGTCAGCATATTTATTTTTGGAAAGTTATCTTATTTTTGTAGAACAGTCACAATTTTTCAGAATGTTCTTATCATGTCTGTACTAGATTTAAACATCTGGACAGCCTATTGGTTGAAATATTTCTATGACTTTTGATAATTATCTGTATTCTACATATATATTTTCCATATTCTATATGATATACATATGCTATTCCCATATAATATGTACATTTCCTGTACTACATGTATTATGTAGTGTATGTGTTATATATCCCTATATTATATATGTATTTTCCATACATATTTTCATACATATTATACATATTATATATATCAAATATATATATATGTATATATATATGGCAAAAGGTGAAGAAAGATCACAAACAAAAATGGTGGATCTATGATGTGGGATGGAGTGAGAATCAGAGGTGGGAGAGCGGGGAAAAGTTACATACATAAAATAAAATTAGAATTTAAAATACATTAACCCATTTGTATAATTACACTCACTCATTTATTTAGCCATGTTTCATACTTTTATCCCATTATTGT
This sequence comes from Taxidea taxus jeffersonii, assembly GCA_003697995.1. Taxonomy (NCBI): domain Eukaryota; kingdom Metazoa; phylum Chordata; class Mammalia; order Carnivora; family Mustelidae; genus Taxidea; species Taxidea taxus. Next base: position 39,529 of record ML111343.1, read on the forward strand.
TTTTTATTTTTAAAATATTTAAAGATTGCCTGTAACATAGGTCATGTTGGTAGAGGCCGGTCCTTTTCATATGTTCTGTCAGGAAATCAGAGCAATTTGTCTTTTGATAGAGCTTCAATAAGATACAATCTATACATTCTTTAAGAAATTAGTGCTTATGACCTTAGTTTATATATATCAGTTTAGTCAAAATATAGCAATGATTTATTGAATAATCTACAAATCAGTGCGCTCATATTTAATTATTAAAATTAACATGAAGATAGAAGAGAATGACATACAGTTTTGATGATAAAAGGGGAGAGAATGAAAATAATGATGAGATTTATGTTTCGAGTATCTCAGATCATGGGGCCAGAGAGATCTATTCCCATTCTTTTTCAGGGGGAGGAGTCTAACATGTTTAATGCTACATATAATGTGAATTTTGACAGTAAGAGGTTTTTAATATATTAAGTGTGATTCTGTTGCTTCAAAACTTTAAATATGTTTCAATAATGACTAAGAGATATCAAAATTCATCATATAAAGACACTGAACTTAGGAAATTTGGATTTGAAATTGTGCTCTGTTACTGAGTATCTTGGGGGATATTCACTTTAGCTCTTTGGTCTTTAGTTTCCTCAGCTTTAAAATGCTTGAATTAAATAAGGAAAATCAAATTAAATATCATTACATGGTAATTTGAATATTTTTAGACCTTTTAGAAAAGTTACAGGATGATACAAACGTAAATAAAATATGTGCCCCAACCAGGTCTTATTGGCTGTCAACTAATTGTTTAGAATTTTTAATTGTTATTTTTTAAGAAAAAGTTTTAATAAGCTCTCAAAGTCTTGAATATTATTTGACTCTACTAGAATTTGATATAGTTATACACTTAGTGATCAGCCACCTAATAGATTTGAATTTAATACTTTTTAGGTATTAAAGAGATTGAAGAACAATTTCCAAGGGCTTCTCCTATAATAATTAAAAAGAATTTCATGGTCTGACACTTTTCTTTAACAAGTTCTTTCTTGAGCAGAGAACTGTGACTGCATCATAATTGGAGGCAACATTCCTGTAAATGCCCAAGATCAATGTGGCTTTCAAAGATTTTTCAAAAAGATCTGAACTTGAACAGTTCAGTTTACCATGATAACCAGATGAATTCAAAACGCTGATTTCTTTTACTTACCTTCCACTGTGTTTCGGAAACTGTAGAATTGGAATAAAAAGGAGGGGTGTCGAGTAAACCAACTTCCAAGCACTGAGCGACATCCTGTGGTTCAGGAAGACGTTGCACCATTGGTCTAGCCACATTTCCAGCTGGATTTCTCCTAATTGTTCCACCCTCAGTACCTGGAAAAAGGATGGAGTATGTAAACATTTATAGAATATTTAGAGATCTTATCTTTGCTCTTTAATTTTTATTAATAGCAAGAACATGGAAAGATAGGTTCTCCTTGGTAGAAGAGAGCATTTTAAAAAATGCTTACCTAGGGGCATTACAGTGAGAAAATCTAAGTTATCATGGCCACTTCTGTGAACAGGTTTAGAAATGTGATCCATAAAAACAATGGAAGATTTTAAATAGATATGTGATCCATAAAATCACAAATAGGTAGAGGTTCTGGTATTTTTAATTGATGTAAGCTTCTGTAATGAGAATATATAACATAAAAATTCCTTGGAAAATTGAATTTTACCAAAATAATCTCATAAACCTAAATTCCACACTGAAATCTCTATTTCACATATATGTGAAATTTTGTGCTCAAATGCTATTTGTCTCAAGCTTTCAGAGAAATAAAGAAAAACAATCTAAAATCTCCTTGGGACATAGTCTGTACTTCAACCAACTCGTTTTTTTCAGCAATTGATGTGAGAAATAATTAGACTTTTCAAAAAAGGCAGTAAGACCAACAGGAAACAAAGAGCTGTGATACTAGGGGTAATAGGATAGGTGCCTTAAGGGAGGGAGGGAGGGAGGGAGAGAAAAAGAGGGAAAGAGGCAGACAGGAAGGTAGAGAAAGGAGACAGAGAGAGAGACAGAGGGAGACAGAGAGAGACTGAGAGAGAATATCAATTCTTTCTAGTTGAATGACTATGCGGTAATGTTTAGAACTAATGTTATGATTAGTACCTGATGAATTAGCATAGCAAATTTATTTAATATAAAAATTAAACATATGAAAATATTGAGCTTAGAAAGTAGATGTGCATTTTTTTAGGTATACATTATTATAAGTTTCAGATACTGCTGGCAAATCTATCAATTCAAGTTTATGTTTTAGGGATTATTGTTCAGGAGCTGTCAATAAATTCCAAGAAAAAATAATAAATCCCATGGGTTTCAAAAAGACTACATTTCTAATTTGCCTTCATGGAGTTTCGTAGTGCAGAATTCAGATAGTAAAGAAACTAGTTTAAGCCAGTTTAATTTAACCCAAGAGTATTTAGGTTTGTTTGCACATGGGCAACCTCTGCCTAAAATGCACCTAAAATCATCGTACAGATTGGAGTCTTGTGGAGTTTTCATGCAGGACGGAATAAAAAGTTCTGAATGGGGACACCTGGGTGGCTCAGTTGGTTAAGCAGCTGCCTTCGGCTCAGGTCATGATCCCAGCGTCCTGGGATCGAGTCCCACATCGGGCTCCTTGCTCGGCAGGGAGCCTGCTTCTCCCTCTGCCTGCCACTCTGTCTGCCTGTGCTCACTCTCTCTCTCTCTATAACAAATAAATAAATAAAATCTTAAAAAAAAAAAAGTTCTGAATGTGTGAAGGAGAAAGTAGATGGAGGAAATACTGTGTAGAAACAACAGTATTTTTCATGGGATGAATCAAACATGATATTCTACTGGTTAGAAGAGGCTTAGGTGTCACAAATTCATTCTTTCAAATTACCAAGTTTGGCGCATTAATGGAAGATTGGAGAGACATGGTGCAACAAGCCCATGAAAACACAGGCATGTGATATGTATATGCATGGCTGTCCTGTAAAACATGATCAACAAAACCACAGGAATGGGTCATTTCATCCAAGAACGGTAAAGAAAGGAAAGAATCTTTAGGATAATTGCTTTTTTAAAGATCTTATTTATTTATTAGAGAGAGAGAGAGAAAGTGCAAGCACAAGCAGGGGGGAGGGACAAAAGGGACAGAGAGAAGCCGGCTCCCCGCTGAGCAGGGAGCCAGACTTAGGGCTTGACGGATCCCATGACCCTGGGATCATGACCTGAACAAAAGGCAGAGGCTTGACTGACTGAGCCTCCCAGGCACCCCTCTCTAGGAGAATTAAATAAGGTATCATATTAAAGCATTTGGCACCATATCAGATGCATAGCATAATGCATGCATAATGGTGTTGAATCAACCATTAGTTTCCTTTTATCTTTCACTGGCGTAATAAATAAAATGCTTGGCATCTATATTTTTAACTAAGACAAGGAGTAATCTTCAAATTTGTTTCATTTAAAATACATGATCTTCAGTTTTTCATGAAACTATGTGTCCTGCTATGAGACTTAGACTAAATGACCAAGAGATTGTGATAAACAATATCTTCTCTCCTATTTACCCATTTAAACTGTGCTACATTTTGGTATCCAATTATCTGTATGATCAGAAAATGTCTGGAAAAAATATGCCAGACCAACATACAATAGCCTGCTCAAAAATTAATGTTTTGGTATCTAAAGATAGATTGATTCTCAATTGTATTTCAAGGTGGGATTACTCATTCCACATGCCAAACAGATAAAATTTTTATTCTAAGTTTTAAGCTTCTATAGAAAAAAATTAATATACTGTCACTTCCCTCTCCCTTTATTCCTATACACAGCTCAATAATCTTCTCATGGTGAAAAAAAACTACTGAATTTTTTTGTTCTATTTAGAATATTCTTTTTAAGAATATCCTTTTTTTAAGTTTATAAAGGAATTTAATATTTTAAATTTAAAAGAATGTACATAAAATGTGCTATGAAGATACTAATAAAATAAATTCCTGAAATCTAGTTTTTACATGGAAGAACAAGTTTAAAATAACTGAGCATGCCTGAAGAAGAAAAATAAGACAGGATAGGGAGACTAATAATTAAGACCTTGTGTTAGGGATGCCTGGGTGGCTCAGTTGGTTAAGCAGCTGCCTTCGGCTCAGGTCATGATCCCAGCGTCCTGGGATCGAGTCCCACATCGGGCTCCTTGCTCGGCAGGGAGCCTGCTTCTCCCTCTGCCTCTGCCTGCCACTCTGTCTGCCTGTGCTTGCTCTCTCTCTCTCTCTAACAAATAAATAAATAAAATCTTTAAAAAAAAAAAAAAGACCTTGTGTTAGTACCACAGAGACTAATACTGTGATCCAAGGAAGAGAACGGTACACTCAGGAACAGATCCACATATAACAGAAACTTGGCCTAAGGCAGAAGTGGCATTTAAATCACCGGAGAAAGGATGCTAGCTAGGACAGCTGGTTAAGCATTCTCTTTATGTGTTTGCTTTGAGAGAGGTGGAAAGTGATTGGCTGGCAGACATTTTTTGTGCAGTACCTTCCTTTCCTTTTCTTTCTTTCTTTCTTTCCTTTTCCTTTTCTTTCTTTGCTTCTTTGTTTCTTTATTTTTGTTAAGATTTATTTATTTATTTGCGAGAGAGAGAGAGAGAGAGAGCGAACATGAGAAGGGAGAGGGTCAGAGAGAGAAGCAATCTCCCTGCCAAGCAGGGAGCTGGATGCTGGACTTGATCCTGTGACTCCAGAATCACGACTGGAGGCAGTCACTTAACCAAATGAGCCATCCAGGCACTCCCCTTTCCTTTTCTTTTTAAAAAGGATTTATTTATTCATTTTATTTGAGAGAAAGAGAGAGAGAGAGCGAGAGCAGGGGGAGAGGCAGAGAGAGAAAGAGAGAATCTCAAGCACGCACCGAGTTGAGCACGGAGACTGATACTTGGCTCCATCCCAGAGGCCTGAGATCATGACCTGAGGCAAAACCAAAACTCTGACACTTAACCAACTGAGCCATCCAGGTGCCCCAGTATCTTCCTTTTCTTAAGGATCCTTCATATCACCTTTTGGTTTTGACCCTTTGACTAGAATGTTACTCTTTGGGCTCTTCGACTGTTTCTGCAAATTTCAGATTTCTCAGGGAAACAATTTTCTGTGAAAGTCCAACACAAGAAACATGACTCCTGAGCAGGGCTGAGTGTGCTAAAATGATGAATTTCAGGGGCGTCTGGGTGGCTCAGTGGGTTAAGCCTCTGCCTTCGGCTCGGGTCATAGTCTCGGGGTCCTGGGATCGAGCCCCGTGTCTGGCTCTCTGCTTGGTTGGGGGCCTGCTTCCCCTTCCCCCTCTGCCTACTTGTGATCTCTCTTTCTCTCTCTCTCTCTCTGTCAAATAAATAAATAAAATTAAAAAAATTTTAAAAAAAGGATGAATTTCATATAACCATACATTTCCCAAATAAGACAGTGAGCATTTACAAAATAAGAGAGTGAGCAATGCACTAACCAAATTGCTTAGGGAAAGCCATATAAAAATGCTAGTCTCCCTTGGAATCTTTGAGATTGCCTTGAATAGCCCCAGTGTTTAAGGAATGTATCTGTACATTGATTCTCTCTATAGTAAAAGTAGATATTCCTCTGAAGTCCTCTGAAGTAGAATGAAGGGCAACTATTTAATCTCTTTATCTAATAGGGAATTCTGAACCCTGGATGTCATTTAGAACTTACTATTACAAAGAGTTCCCAGGGTATCATAATCCTCCAAGGATTCACAGACCACTCGCCATTGAGAAAAGACAGAATTCAGGCTGATCAGAGTGGGATCAAAGTTGCTTCTCGATCCCATCAGGTCATCGGTGCAGATGTCACAGATGTCCTTCCCAGTTGCAAAATTCCAGTAGGGAAGGGAGAACGAAGGATCCTGCAACAGTTCCTAGATCACAGAAACTCTTATTAGCATTCTCTGCTTTTGTTTAAAATTCTCCCTCTTCACCTGGTTTTCTCCCCAGCAGTGTGTTTCTATCAGCTCTCTTTGGGCAGTTAAAACCAGTGAGTGTATCAGTGGATTCTGAGGAGCCAGAGGAATTAAACACCTTATTTAAAAAAGCATCTGATGGTTGCATTTCTTTACACCAACAACAAGACAGAAGAAAGAGAAATTAAGGAGTCAATCCCATTTACAATTACACCCAAAACCATAAGATACCTAGGAATAAACCTAACGAAAGAGGCAAAGTATCTATACTCAGAGAACTATAAAGTACTCATGAAAGAAATTGAGGAAGACACAAAGACATGGAAAAATGTTCCATGCTCATGGATTGGAAGAATTAATATCGTGAAAATGTCTATGCTACCTAAAGCTATCTACACATTTAATGCAATACCTATCAAAATTCCATCCAATTTTTTCAAAGAAATGGAACAAATAATCCTAAAATTTATATGGAACCAGAAAAGACCTCGAATAGCCAAAGGAATATTGAAAAAGAAAACCAAAGTTGGTGGCATCACAATTCCCGACTTCAAGCTCTACTACAAAGCTGTCATCATCAAGACAGTATGGTACTGGCACAAAAACAGACACATAGATCAATGGAACAGAATAGAGAGCCCAGAAATAGACCCTCAACTCTATGGTCAACTAATCTTCGACAAAGCAGGAAAGAACATCCAATGGAAAAAGGATAGCCTCTTCAACAAATGGTGTTGGGAAAATTGGACAGCCACATGCAGAAAAATGAAATTGGACCATTTCCTTACACCACACACGAAAATAGACTCAAAATGGATGAAGGATCTCAACGTGAGAAAGGAATCCATCAAAATCCTTGAGGAGAACACAGGCAGCAACCTCTTCGACCTCAGCCGCAGCAACTTCTTCCTAGGAACAATGCCAAAGGCAAGGGAAGCAAGGGAAAAAATGAACTATTGGGACTTCATCAAGATCAAAAGCTTTTGCACAGCAAAGGAAACAGTCAACAAAACCAAAAGACAACTGACAGAGTGGGAAAAGATATTTGCAAATGACATATCAGGTAAAGGGCTAGTATCTAAAATCTACAAAGAGCTTAGCAAACTCAACACCCAAAGAACAAATAATCCAATCAAGAAATGGGCAGAGGACATGAACAGACATTTCTGCAAAGAAGACATCCAGATGGCCAACAGACACATGAAAAAGTGCTCCATATCACTGGGCATCAGGGAAATACAAATCAAAACCACAATGAGATACCACCTCACACCAGTCAGAATGGCTAAAATGAACAAGTCACGAAATGACAGATGCTGGCGAGGATGCGGAGAAAGGGGAACCCTGCTACACTGTTGGTGGGAATGCAAGCTGGTGCAACCACTCTGGAAAACAGTATGGAGGTTCCTCAAAAAATTGAAAATAGAGCTACCTTATGACCCAGCAATTGCACTACTGGGTATCTATCCTAAAGATACAAACGTAGTGATCAAAAGGGGCACGTGTACCCGAATGTTTAAAGCAGCAATGTCCACAATAGCCAAGTTATGGAAAGAACCTAGATGTCCATCAACAGATGAATGGATAAAGAAGATGTGGTATATATATACGATGGAATACTATGCAGCCATCAAAAGAAATGAAATTTTACCATTTGCGATGACATGGATGGAACTAGAGCGTATTATGCTTAGCGAAATAAGTCAACTGGAGAAAGACAAATACCACATGATCTCCCTGATATGAGGAAGTGGAGATGCAACGGGGGTGGGAGTTAAGGTGGTAGGAAAAGTAAAAATGAAAGAAGATGGGATCGGGAGGGAGAAAAACCAAAAGAGACTCTTAATGTCATAAAACAAACTGAGGGGGGTGGGGGGAAGAGGGGTTGGGTGAGGGTGGTGGGGTTACATCATATGTTTAAATAAAGCTTAAATAAAGTAAAAAAAAAAAAAAAGCATCTGATGTACTACAAGAAGTCATTCAGCATACAGAAGTTTCTGCAAATGATTTGGGGGGGGGAGGGATATTCTTCCCTTTCTTTTTTAAGCAGGTAATCACATTTCTATTGGTTATACCAAAAAATACCAATAATAACTTTCACTCCTTGACACTTTACCTCCTTCTGTTTTCATATCTTGAATTCAAGCCTCACTAAGTCTCGGTCCGGAGCCAGATCCAGCCTTTAAATATGTAGAGCAGTACTTTTTGTTTTGTTTCTGTCTTTTAAAATTTAACTTAAACGACTTCAGGCATTTGGAGTCTGGCCTTTAAAATGTTTTGTGGGTTAGCAAGGGCAGTGGAAGAAGCCTGTGGATCGGAGCTATGCAGACCTCAGTGGTACATTCCAGGTTTTCTAAGCACCAGACACATGGATTAGACTTTTCACAGGTTACATAGGCTCTTTCACACTTACCTTCCCTGCCTGGGCACTGAAGGTGTTTTACTTAAAGACCCCTGCTTCAGAATAAACTATTAAGACTTGGGTTTCTGCTTGAAACTAACACCATCAGGAAATACTGAACAGAAGCAAAATATTTCTTTGTACATACTGTTCTTTAAACCAGAGTCCAAGTTTCCCTTCAGAGCTGACTCAACAATTTTTAAAAGTACTGGACTCAAGAGCACATGCTTCTTTTATTGAGTTCCCTAAAACATGCATTTATTGTATTTGTTTTCATTCCCTTAGGCCTTTGGGGAGTAGGTTTAAAGCATGGGATGGAGATGGAGATGGAGAGCACCTCCAAAGCAGTTAGTACTTTTCTGCCTTTTTACTTTAAACCCTTTCTAGGAAGTATTTCCTTGTCCATGGGGTGTTTTAGAGGACCCAAAGCTTTCCAAGGAGTCCTCAGTTACTGATCTCCAGGGGTTGAGAGCCCTTGTTTAGAAGCCATTGTTCTGGTTCACAAAAATTAGTGACAGCTTCCAGGGGATCAATACGAGTCAGTTTGTGGTTCAGAGCTGACATTTGGGAGCTGGAGCATATTCATGTGGCATTTCAACTGTGCATTACATTTAGATTGTAATTTGTTGGATCCCTTGTGCTGTTGGGTTTTAAAATTGTAAGTCATAGAGGTTGAAGTTTACACAGGCAAAATCGAAGCATTTAGATACTTTCCACCTGCCCTTTCATTTTAGTGTGCCCATGGGAAAATGACTTGAAGGCACGGAGATCTGGAGCTGATTACAAATGACAGATTTATCTACTCATAATCTACTAAACATCTTACTTGTAATCAGAACTATAAAATATGAAGTTCAGAGTATCAGATGAATTAATTTAATCACTCTCAAACTGATGTTTAGACTGCTCTCATGCCAATATTTTATCCTGTATTCCAACCATTTATTTTCTTGTGATAATGATGACAACAGGCATATTACAAATCATTAAATTAATCTAAACACCTTTTCTGCCCTCAGATATTTTCAGATTAATTTTCAGATTTTAATTTGAGGGAAGGAATCCATTTCACTTAGAAAACGGGTTCACTCTGTGGATTTCCTAATTGAGATATAATAATTTAAAATGTCACTTGAAAATTCCAATACTTCTCTCAAGAAAAAGCAACTGGCAAAAGAAGCTACGATAATAAAGATATCTGTGTTAACGGATGCTTATAGTGGCTAGAGCTTCTCTGCTTAAAAATAAGCAGGAAATACTTATGTTTGGGTTGAGGTTCACTTTATGCCCCCCAAAAAGTTGAAGTTATTTAAGGAAAAATGCTGTCTGATTGATATATTTTATTAGGTTTCTTCCACAGGCCTTGAAGTGTCAGGGGGCATGGGAACAAAATGGCACTCAATGAAAATATGACTATATAAATATAAGATATTTTTCATAATTTAAACCCTGTACCATATTGGAATCATCAGCTGGCATAATGGGGGATGTATTTGGGACTTGGTAGCCTCAGAAGTGTATGCACACTTGTTTCATCCAAACCAGGAGGAGGGAGTATTGGTTTATATTCAAGAAGGAAGACATAGCAAATGAGATTCTTTTGTTGCAAGCTATATGAAGATCACTTTTTCAATTTCAGAGCTATAGAATATGTCCAACCCTTTAAATCACACCTATAAGTGTCCCAACTGGCTCCTTCATCATTGATACTATCATCTTTTCACAAAATCTTCACAAAAGAGAAAGATTAATTAATGAGTAAGTAATCAGTAGAGGGAGAAACTTCACAAATGTCAGAGGCAGATTAATCACATGTTTAGATCACTGAGAACACAGTGAATTAAGATGACTTACCAACTGGACCTGAAAACAGAAATGTTCCACACATACCTGCAGGTCTTTCTCCAGCTGCAGGAGATGGTACCGGTGCCATGTGAGGAAAGCTGGTCCTTCGTGAGAGAAATCCACTTCACCAAAGCTTTCCTGTCCTGGCCCGAGGAAAGTCTTTTTGACTGAGTAATAGTGTGTCCAAACAAAGTAGTTATAAATGGAAATGTTCTCAAATTGTGGCGTATTGCCATCTGGCCCCAGTATTTCTTCTGATCTCCTGGTCGCAATGACAAATTGAGGGTGAATCGTGCGCTTTGCCATGTCTAAGGCCTGGATGAACTGGTTCTTCTCTTCTGCACTTAAGTCCAGAAGGTTTCTCCTGACTTCAAGGATACAAAATTCATCCATGAAAGCATCTGCCTCGTGAATCATAATCATAACACCGTGTCCCATTTACCCACTAACGATAACTTGCATGAATGTTTAAATCATTTTATACCTTTTTTTAAAAGATATTATTTATTTATTTGACAGAGACAGAGATCACAAGTAGGCAGAGAGGCAGGCAGAGAGAGTAGGAGGAAGCAGGCTCCCTGCTGAGCAGAGAGCCCTACACCCGGCTTGATCCCAGGACCCTGGGATCATGACCTGAGGTGACTGCAGAGGCTTTAACCCACTGAGACACCCAGACACCCTCATTTTATACTTTTTAAAATACCTTTTACTAAAATGCTTTCTTCAGGCCTGTTTTCATCCCCACCCCTTACTCTAGGATTTCTGTTAGCTTTCTTTAATCTGACTATGGACTTTATGATTCTGTGATCTTGTAATTAGTTCTGCTTACCATTGGCATATTTTGGGAACTTTCTACATTCTTAAAATCATAAACCTTGCAAAAACATGATATAGTGGTTAAGGCCAGAGACTTATTCTATGACTCTGCACTCATTTTTATGAGTCTCATTTTTTCATCTGTCAGGTGTATATAAAAACAGTATCTGCTTTACAGAATTGTAAAGATTAAAGAGTATACACATTAAATTGTATCAGAGCCTGGCTCATAATAAAGACTCAATAAAACTCTTGTTAGACCCTTGGTCCAATGTTTGGCACATAGAAAACAACCAAGAATTTCTGGATTTACTCTTCAGAGCTTTGTTATTTTTTGCTATTTAATGGGACACAGGTGAGGTTCATCATCTAAAATGGCTGAACTTGATCATAACAGTGGGCAGTTTTGTTGTGGGTTAGCAAGGGCAGTGGAAGAATCTCGTGATTTAGAGCTAGACTGACCTCGGGGTGAATTCCAGGGTTTCCAAGTCCCAGCTATATGGATTAGACCTTTCTGAACCTCGCTATGACCATTAACATAACTACCTTGAGAAGTTACAAAAAGGTCTAGTCATGGGGCGCCTGGGTGGCTCAGTGGGTTAAGGCTCTGCCTTTGGCTCAGGTCATGATCTCAGGGTCCTGGGATGGAGCCCCACATTGGGGTCTCTGCTAGCAGGAGCCTGCTTCCCTCTCCCCCTCTGCCTGCCTCTCTACCTACTTGTGATCTCTCTCTCTGTGTCAAATAAATAAATAAAATCTTAAAAAAAAAAAGTTCTAGTCATAAACACCTAGCACAGTTCCTTGAATAGCTGGTTGCCCAGTAAATGTTTTAGAAGAAAATCGCATAACTCACATCTGAGCCTTGACTCTTTAAACTGCATAAACTTATTAGCCTCTCTAAGCCTCGTCTCCCTCAACCAAGTTATAGGATTTCCAGTTATTCTTCCAGCTCCAGTGACTTAGGTTTCTGTTAAATGCATTGAGTCTCAGGAAGAACTAACTGTGTCTCCTCCATTGATATCCCCACTTACCTGTGAGAACCCTCTGGTCACGGGCAATGCCTCTCCATCCAGGACGGCAAGTCCCACGGTTGTGTCCTGAGAAATTGCCATTGCCATCGACATGTCCTGTTGAAGAACCGTGTGGGCCAAGCTTCCTGATCATCACTGCCATCATGGGGGTAATGAGGGCTGTGGGGTCGGGAGTCTGTGGTTACTGCCTCACACCTGCCCCTCCCTGATGTGGAGCCACAGCTGTCAGTCCCAGGCCCAGACAGCGGGGACAGATCGGGGCAACACACACCATTTCTCAAGGCCTCGACAGTGGCACACTCTCTTGGGAACTGAGCCCAGGTCTGATGAAAAAAAAGCAGGGGCAAGAAGATGCATCCCAGGGAGAGGAGTTTATGAGCTTCCATTCTGCTCTAAGCAAGAGCAAGGAACAAATCTCTGGTTTGTAGCTCTTTGGTAGAGACTGAAGCACATCAATAAAAAAGGAGGCTGAAAAGGAGAAAACAAAATGAAATTGTGCCAGTTCTCTTTCTGTGCTGTTATAAATAGGCATGAGCCCTTCCCAACCCCCTTCAAAATACCTTTCATATCTGTAAAATGACATTTCTAGCGAATCATAAAAATACTAATTTACCTTTAGAAACTTGACATGTATAGTACCTACATAATTGAATCCCCTCTGAGCATTTAGTTTTTTTCATTTTACATTTCTATTTATTAAAAAAAGAACTCATCATAGAAGTCTCTTATCAAAAACATTCATTAGCAGGTCACAGCCATTAATTACATTTAACCATGAAGCTGGGAGAAGAATTGGAAGCAGATCTTCAGCGAGTTAATTTCCATGACTTAAAGTCTCCCATCCTAATGGAGATTTGGCAGGAGTCCACCCACTCCCCATAGAGCTTCTCTCCAGTACCTTTCACTCCAGAGGGGATTCTCTGACGAACCCCTCTTAGAGCTGAGTGTTTTGTATTTGCTTCTCCCCTAATGTCAGATCCGTTAATTGCCTGTGGATTTCTGCTTGATTACTAATCCCAAATCTGCTCACTCAAACTGGGAGGGGCTTTGTCCTCTTCCCCACCCTTTACTAATCCCCTTTCACTCCAGTGCGGGTTTTTTTTGCTCCTTAAGTACTTGGTTAGCACATGATTCCCTTCCCACTGATTTCCTTGTGATGCTTAAAGTTTTAAGAAAAGGTCAGACACAGTAATTTGGAATACAAGTCAGAGAAGCTAGGGAGCTTTTGTTTGCATTGTAAATATTTAGGGTTTTTCCCCTTTGATTTATATCTTTAGAAAATAAATGAGATTACTTGCATTTTCTTGGTGAAACAGGGCTAGACTAGTACTTTATCTGCTTTTGGTTATGTTTGATCTTGAAAACAGATGCTGCCATTCTTATAATTTCTATGGAGAATAACTGTAGTAGAAAAGTCATCAGATACAATTACATCAATTCACATGGCAGTGCCTTCCCTGGTGCCTGCTGGTGTTGACAACTAGGTACTTCAGCTCCCTTCCCTCCTTTGGGGTAGGGTCCATCTCTGGACAGAGCAACACTGCTACTTCTGTTGTTTACGAGGTAACTACTGAGTGTCTTCTTCTCTCCTGCTTTCTCTGTAATCAGTCTTAATCCAAGGACACTAATTTTAAATTTTAAAAATGTGGGAATTTTATTTTATTTTTTTAAACAGAGATTTAGATTTTATTTATTTATTTGACAGAGAGAGTGAGCACAGGCAGACAGAGTGGCAGGCAGAGGCAGAGGGAGAAGCAGACTCCCTGCTGAGCAAGGAGCCCGATGTGGGACTCGATCCCAGGACCCTGGGATCATGACCTGAGCCGAAGGCAGCTGCTTAACCAACTGAGCCACCCAGGCGTCCCAAAATGTGGGAATTTTAATGTCTTCGTACAAATATTAGTCAATATCTCAAGGTTTCTTATGCACTTGGGGTACATTTAAGGGTGAAAAATAAGGTCTAGAAAATGATATTCAAATAATTGTTTTGGCTATTTGGATTCTTTAGTCCGACTTCTTACTGGATCAAAGTAGATTATCCTTTCTCTCTCTCTAATAAAGGTGGTAGTAATGTACCATAGGTTTCTTAATTTTGACAAAGTACCTGAGGTTATGTATGGTAACATTAGGAGAACAGAGTGATGAATATTTGGAAACTCTGTATTATCTGTGTAACTTTTCTGTATACCTAAAATTATTATAAAAATACAATGTTTATTTTAAAAAGCTATTTTAAAAACTAGGTAATCTATTCATATATATTCACATATATATTCATGTGTGCAGATATAAGTATACCACAGTGTGTCACGTTATGTTGAAAGAAAAAAAAAAATGAAGTTTCGCCCATTACACCTCCTTGTTATGTAATTCCTGCAGTTACCTCAGGGTACCCTGTGTGCAGTGTGATACACGATAAGCACAATGTGAGGGCATCAGTATCAAATCACATAATATTAATTAAAATTAAATTAAATATAAGAATAAATATAAAATGATGTCCTGGCCTTTTCTTTCTGGACCCCTTTAGGTGATTGTGAGACTTCCATTCTGGAGATCACTACCAAGTGTGATCTCATCCTGTCAAATGGAATTCATCTATGGACTGGTGAATCCCAAGTTAGGAGCTCTAATAACACTCGCTCCCCAGAGGTCCTGACATATACATCTAACTGTCTGCGCGCTAAATCCACTTTGGTGCACAAGAGATTCGTCAGACACTTATAAAATGTGTTCCTCTATCTTTCTCGTCTCAGTAAATGGCATCCTTATTCATCCTGTTCCTTTGGGGGAAAAAAAACCCAACACACAGAAGTCATTGTTTTTTGTTTTGTTTTGTTTTTCTTCTCTGTTTTATGCAAACTACACTCATTAGTTGAACTAACAGGGTCTAACTTGAAGCCATCATTAGCTCTTTCCTGCCCTCTAGCAACTAATTTATCTCCTCGCTTTCCATGCCTAACCACACAGGAGTGTATTTTCCATACAAGATGTTATTCTCCACTTAGCAGCCTGAGAGATCTTTTATTGCTAATACCTGATTACCATTGCTCTCAATAAAACCCTTCAATGGCTTCTAAACACACATAGAATAAAACCCAAATGCTTACAGAAGTCTATGTGATCTGGCCCCTCCTATCTCTTACAACCTCTTTCCATCCTCCCTGTTACGTCTTTGTTCAATTGCAAGCTTATTACCCCCTCTGCCAAGGCCCTAGGTCTATGTATGACTCTGTGTCACTTCATCCAGGTCTCTATTCCAATGTTACTTCTTCAGAGAGGCCTTGCCTGACAATCCCACATGCTAGTTCCTAACCCCACTGTTCATCACTTCCTTTTAAAGACTTAGGATGCCTGGGTGGCTCAGTGGGTTAAGCTTCTGCCTTTGGCTCAGGTCATGATCCCAGGGTCCTGGGATGGAGCCCCACATTGGGCTCTCTGCTTGGCCTGCTTCCCCCTCTCTCTCTACCTGCCTCTCTGCCTACTTGTGATCTCTCTCTCTCTGTCAAATAAATAAATAAAATCTTAAAAAAAAAAAAAGACTTAGTCTTTAAAAGTAGTACCAAACACTTCCTGTAATTTTTATTACATAGTATATTTTCATTGTTTCTCTCACTCATCGGAGAGAAATTTTTTGTCTTTCTTTTTCAATATTGACCTGAGAGGTCTTTAGAGAACCATATACCGTATAGTTCCTTTTTTTTTTAAGTGAAGAAGGACTAGACATCTGATTTATTTACTCCCAGCCTAGTGATTAATCCATATTCCCATTTAAAGGAATAGATATAACTTATCTCCAGTAATATTTCTTTATTTCCTCCAGGAAATAAGTATTTATTACTTACTATTTTAAAAGATTTTATTTATTTATTTGAAAGAGAGAGAGTGAAAGAGAGAGAGCACAAGTGGGGAGGAAAGGGAGAAGCAGGCTCACTGCTGAGCAGGGATCCAGGTTCTATCCCGGGACCCTGGGATCATGACCTGAGTGGAAGGCAGACATTTACTTGACTGGGCCACCCAGGCTCCCCTTTATCTCTTACTATTAATGCACATCTATTACTTCCTAAATGTGTTACATACACCATTATATGTTATACATTACATACATTATATGTCATAGATTAAATGTTATACAGACATATATCATTCTTTAAAAATATTATTAAACTATTACTTTTATTCCTGTTTTGCAGATGAAGACACAGAGACTTCTGGAGATTAAAAATTCTTTAAAAATCATGTAGTTTATAAATGACAGTTTTAGGTTCTGAAGTCAACTTAGTTTGGTTCAAAAAGTAAATGTTTGTGCTTTGCAAGTACCGCTCACATTCTAAAAAAAAGAAGTCTGGAGAATGGAAAAAGCACTGCCCTTTGAGTCGTAAAATATACCAGTAAAAGTATACTCATAAAAAAAGTGCCTTCACTTCTCTGAGTCTCTGTCCCTCATCTGTAAGCTATATGTAATAAAGATGTACTCTTGAGGTAAATAAACTCAGATAAAAATAACCAGCAGAATGCAGACAATCGATCAATTCTACTAGTACAATTTTACTAGTTAAATGAATCAATGGCAGAAATCTTAAAGTAGTTGAAAAATGCTGAAATTAATACCTTATTCATGATTATCTTAGTAGACTGGAATGCAGTTTACAGTGTCTTCATTATTACTAAATATTCAATCAATATTACAAGTAATGCTGTGGAATAAGAATTCTAGGCACTGAAGTAAGGAAAAGCTGAAATGGCAGTGTCATCAGTTGTGAAAACCTGGAAGGAGATGACAAGAAGTACATTTTACTACATACACTGATGTAATTTCTTAGCTTACTGGTGTTTTCTAACGTGGGAAGCTGGTGCAAAATGTGAAAAGAAAAAAACGTACTTAGGTCTTTCCTCTTTGACTCAACATCGTGGAGTGGTTAAAATGCCAACATCCAGCAAAGCATAGGTCAGAAATAATGTTAAAATACATGGAGAATACTCCTTGACCCACTACAGAAATTATTGCTAAGACTTCTTTAATGGAAATTAAATTTTATGCAGTAATTTTTAAAGAACTGGGCTGATAAGAAATGCACATGTTAGTAGCATAAGAAAACTTGTCAGGAATCACAGCTGATGTGAAAATCACATCTCAGGAAAAAGGACTGGTTCCTAACTTCCTGTTTTTTCCTTTCAAGTCTTATGAATGTCATTTATAAAAGAAGTTATCAGAAATCTAAATTATAATGACCAGGAATTGAGGTTCAATTGAGGAGAAAAAAGTTTTAGGAGCATCTTAATTTTTTCATAAAATTGTTAATGAATATTAATATCTTTCATGATCATTTGTGGCAAATGATACTGAGTATATTCATTGTCCAATTGGATTATATGTTATTAAATTGTGTGCTTACTTGTACTAAATTTAGATTAATGGCTAGAATTCCAAAGGCATTAAGGCAACTAACTCCAAGTCATCTGTTAGGTCAGTCATGTGCTCTCACCTCATGGAGAAGCTTAAATTCAGTGAAAGCAAAGAATGTTAGGCCTATGTTTTTGTGTCACTAAGTAGAGTTTCAGTCAAACATAACATTTCTATTTTAGGGCAGAATATTTTAAATTGAGGTCTCAGATAAAGTGGCCTATGATAAAACCTGCCATGAGTTTGTTATTTGTATATTCAGACCTTTACACAATATTGCAAATACTGGCATAAGACAGTTAACAATAATTTGATTTCTTGAGAAAGAATCATGTTTGTTTGTTTGTTTTTTTAAGATTTTATTTATTTATTTATTTGACAGACAGAGATCACAGGTAGGCAGAGAGGCAGGCAGAGGGGGAGGGGTAAGCAGGCTTCCTGCTGAGCAGAGAGCCCGATGTAGGGCTCCATCCCAGGACCCCGAGATCATGACCTGAGCCTAAGGCAGAGGCCCAACCCACTGAGCCACCCAGGCACCCCAAGAATCATGTTTTAAAAATTAAATTCATGTAAAAACATGAAAGAATTTCACTACATGTTTTAAAACATGTAA
>ML111344.1:0-32611 GCA_003697995.1 Taxidea taxus jeffersonii
GAAAAAATGAAACAAGATGGGATCGGGAGGGAGACAAACCAAAAGAGACTCTTAATGTGGAAAAACAAACTGAGGGGTGTGGGGAGGGAGAGGGGTTGGGAGAGGGTGGTGGGGTTACATTATATGTTTAAATAAAAAAAGCTTAAATTAAAAAAAAAGTTTAAAAAAATGCTCATTCACATCAGAATGAGACGATCATTATGTGTCCATTATTTTTTTTAATTTTATTATTTATTTGACAGACAGAGATCACAAGTAGGCAGAGAGGCAGGCAGAGAGAGAGGGGGAAGCAGGCTCCCTGCGAGCAGAGAGCCTGATGTGGGGCTCGATCCCAAGACCCTGGGATCATGACCTGAGCCAAAGGCAGAGGCTTTAACACACTGAGCCACCCAGGCACCCCCATTACGTGTCCATTATTTAGCAAATGCAGTGCCAGATATTTTGCATGACCTGATTTATGACTCCTCCTTAAAAAAAATGTTTTATGGCCCCGTTTTTAGATACAAAAATGGAGATGCGGTCAGTGAATGTCCAAATTCACGTGCTATGAACTTCAAAAACAAAGAGAAAGGGATTCACCTTTAGACATAGATCCTCTAAGTCTGCTATTTTTCTGGGAAAGTATCCTTCACTCCCAGCAAAAATTAAGGAAGGTGGGCATATTTGTAATGGTGAAATGTCAAGAATATATAAGATACAGGGCTAGTTTTAGCAGGCATGGCAGTGATGGTTAAAATCTGTTTGCACAGATCTGTCTGGAAAGGCTAGGATGGGTGCTGGCACCCACGGGGACATCAGTATACTGCCTGCATTGCTTTGGACCGTAGCTTGCCACTCAATGTGCTCACAAGGGGAAGAAGATCTTTCTGAGGCAATAGAAATCAGTCTGCTTCTTTACATACTACATACGAGCTGAGGTATCCCCTAGTTCTTGTAGCACAGCCACTGAGTGCAAATATTGAAAATAGGTATCCAAAGTCTCCAAAACCCAAATATCTAACTTTGTTTCAGAACTTTAAAAAAATCGCATTCTCAACTTGAATATTTTGTTGGTTATATAGGTATTTTCTACCAGTTTATAGTTTGACTTTCACCATTTCTTTTTTAAGGCAGTTGTAGCAATCTTTGTTTTTCCTTTTTTTTATTTAATTGATTAATTTTTATTCCAGCACAGTTAACATACAGTATTATATTACTTCTATACATTACTCAGTGCTCATCATGATTAAGTGTGCCCTTAATCTCTATCACCTGTTTCACCCATCCCCTCACCCACCTCCCCTCTGGTAACTATCAGTTTGTTCTCTTTATTTAAGAGTCTAGGTGTGTTTTTTTTTTTCTTTCCCCCTCATTTTTTATTTGTTTGTTCATTTGTTTTGTTTCTTAAATTCCACATATGGGCCTTTCTCTGTCTGACTTATTTTACTTAGCATAATACTCTTTAAGTTCATCCATGTTATTGCAAATGGCAAGTTCTCATTCTCTTTCATGGCTGAGTAATATTCCACTTTATAGATAGATACAACATCTTCTTTATCTATTCATCTATTCATGGACACTTGGGTTGCTTTCATAATATGGCTAGTGTAAATAATGCTGTAATAAAGAGAGGATGCATGTATCTTTTTGAATTAGAGTTCATTTCCTTTGAGTAGAGACCCAGTAGTGGAATTACTAGATCATATGGTAATCCTATTTTTAATTTTTTGAGGAATTTCCATAGTGTTTTCTACAGTTTCTGTACCAATTTGCATTCCCACCAGCAGTGCACAAAGTTTCCTTTTTTCCTACATCCTTGCCAATGCTTATTTCTTATTTTTCTGATCTTGGCCATTCTGACAGGTGTGAGGTGACATCTCATTGTGGTTTTGATTTGCAGTACCCTGATGATGAGTGATGTTGAACATCTTTTTATGTGTCCATTGGCCATTTTTATGTCTTTTTTTGGAAAAATGTCTATTCAGGTCCTCTGCCTGCATTTAATCAGCTTTTTTTTTTTTTTTCTGGTGTCGACTTATATGAGTTCTTTTTATATTTTGGGTATTAACCCCTTATCAGATATATCATTTGCAAATACCTTCTCTTATTCAGAAGGGTGCCTTATTGTTTTGTGGATGGTTTCCTTTACTGTGTAAAAGCTTTTTTATTTTGATATAATCTTATCTCAGTACTGTTATGTGGTTTTCCCCCCTTTTTGACACCAGTAGTGGCTGCATCAGCTTTTCGCCTCCCCTTAGCAGAGCGTACTGTCATTGATCAATTCAGCCACTATTTTGTCTGTTAATTATGCATAGCTAATCTCATTACCATCCTATTTCTGGACAGTACAGGAAAGGTAGTGCCAGAGCTCCACTACGGACTTTCACCCAGATCTTGCATTGCTGATTTGAGCTGGGATTTACATATGCCTGTGATTATCTAGAAAAGGATATAATGTCCATTTTCGTGATCCACAAACTTGTAATCTCTCATTGAAGTACAGAGTTTAATAGAGATACTTACATAATATATCTTGGTGTGGTTGAGGGAAATTACAAAAATGTTTTTCTTTATTTTAACCGGCCTTCCCAGGTACCATTCTTGATGTTTTTCCAGTGACAACCTTTGTAGCCAGAGTTCAATGCAAGTGTGTCTT
This sequence comes from Taxidea taxus jeffersonii, assembly GCA_003697995.1. Taxonomy (NCBI): domain Eukaryota; kingdom Metazoa; phylum Chordata; class Mammalia; order Carnivora; family Mustelidae; genus Taxidea; species Taxidea taxus. The sequence continues at coordinate 2,636 of ML111344.1, forward strand.
TAGCCTTTATTCACTCTTAATGCTAGTGATGCCTCCCCTTTCATGCACAATCTTGGCTTTGAAAGCACTATTCTTTAGTAAATTTGTCTATTCCTTATAGCTAGTTTTTTGGAAGCAAGGGATAACCAGCAATCCACAAATAGATCGCATTGCTTAATACTTTGCCTCAATGCACTTGCAAAGTGTTGCTTGTGTCATTATCCCACTGAAGCTTCCCACGGAGAATTGCCTGGGCATCTGGATCCTTTCATTCCCCACATGCACGCACTGTAGACACGCCTTTTTTCTGGTTTTACCTTGGTCCCCTCCAGCACCACTGATAGGGTTTCAAGTTTGAAAACTCTTCCTTAATCTTCCTCCCTGCTGATGTAACATGTGGTCCATACTGCCTGGGTGCTGAATACTGCCTGGGTGATGGTGTTAAAATATTTCACCTTGAGTAAAGGGCGGCTTCAGGATTCGTTAGCTGATCTTGGGATACTGGCTTGGGGTTTGTGCTTTTAACACCATCTTCTTTTCTGTCCTTGCGAGCATTAAGATGCCCCTGCCAGCAACTGCATTGTTAAAACCCAAGCCTTTGTAACCAAATTCTTCCCATAGATCAAGCCAACAGAAAACCCTGCCTCTGTTTAATTTCTGCACAGCTCAAACTTTTTGCTGCAGTGCTGAGAGACAGGAAGCCATAGGCTTTCAAAACACTCTAGATATATATATGGTTACCAATCTTTGACATGCAAAACTGTTAAAAATCTCAGCACTTACACCCTGGGGAAGTACTGCTAGACTGGAAGGCATGAAGTCATTGAGAATTCACAACTCATTTCTCTGAAATGCCAAGAACAAAGCTGTTAAAGCTCAGAAAGCATAGAGACAAGCCCTCTGAGGCGAAGAGGGGTGCGGGAAAGCTCAAAATGGAAGCTCAGAGAGATGAACCAGGCAGCGCCATTTCCGCTTCAACCCAGATAACAAGGTACGCACCCCTTATCATGTTCTACCTCAGTGCCCACGGTCTATCTTCATGCTGAATTGCCTGGTAGGTGCAGATTGACATTGGGTATTTAAACATAAATATTCACTTCTGTTTGTCTCATAAATCTTGAGGTGAAAAGGACACATTCTTACTATGAAAGATGCCAAAAAACAATTAGCAAGTACCATGAAACCGACTGAAAGTTACAGAGCACTGAAAGTTTCCATTCGTGAAGTTTTTCCTTCTTTATTACCACCCAACTGTCTCCTCAATCAGGTCTGCTTGGAATATTGCAGTCAGCTTTCTCTTTCTCCAGCTCTTTTAGCAACCGATCCTGAAACCGGTGGGTAGTTTATCCAAATAATGCTGTTATGATGCTGCTCTCCTATAAGCACACTCTACTTCATAAAAAATGTTTCAAAATTTATTTATTTGAGAAAGAGAGAAAGAGTACAAGTGAGGGGAGGGGCAGAGGGATAACCAGAGAATCTTAAGCAGACTTCTGGCTGAGCTGGGAGCCTGACATGGGGCTTGATCCTGCCACTAATGAGATCATGACCTGATCTGAAACTAAGATTCAGATGCTTTAACTGAGTAAGCCACTCAGGTGCCCCTATAAACACACTTTAGATTACTACCCTGTTTTTAGGGATAATAAATATCTAGACTCCATTTTTAAAAAATTTATATTTTCCCAACTGCCACTTATTTTTTAGCAGCAACATTTAAAATTGTGTATCTATTGTTTCCTCTTTTCTTTGCATATTTGATTCTGTACCGTCCCTTCCCTCCTCTACTCTTAGTTTCTTCCTTTTGGAACTCTTTCACTTTCCATTTTTATCTCCATTAAATTATACAACCTTAAACAACAAAGGTTAAATTAAAACCATAATGAGATACCAACACATCAGCCCTAGAAAGCTAAAATTAAATCAATAGAACATATTGTGTAGTGGCTAGAATTTAGCACAAGCTGAACTTTCATACTCTGTGGGTAGATGTAAAATAATACAACCACTTTGGAACATAATGAAGAAGTTTCTTAAAAAATTAAATACCCTTCTTCCTTAAAACCCAGCCATTGCACTTCTAAGTATTTACCTAAGAAAAATGAAATAAAATGCTTACGCAAACAGTTGTATTTGGAAGGTTACACCAGCTTTAACTGTAATAGCCCTGAACTGGAAACATCCCAAATACCTATGCAGAGACAAATGGATCAACAGATGTTGGTATATCCATGGCAGTATGGAAATTACGAATGAACTATGAGTGCACACAAAACCATGGATGAATGTCAAAATGATTATTTTGTAAGAAAGAAGTCAATCCTACAAAAAGTTTATACTCTATAATTCTCTTTTTATAAATTATTAGAAAATTAAAACAAACCTATATTGAGAGAGAGATCAGAATGGGCAATTGATGGGGTGGGATTAGAGGGAAAAATTCCAAAAGGAGTCAAGGAAACTTTGGGGGTAAATATATATGTTTATTATTTTTATCACAGTTATGATTTTATGCACATTTAGGTATGTCAAAACTCATTATTTAACTCATATATTTAAATGCATGTGATTTAGTATAAGTGGAAAACAATCCATTAAAAATTAATACTAGGAACAATCATCTTGTTTATAACTCAGAGACTTTATTGGTCTAATGAACAGAAGACCAGAGAGAGAATAAGATGCAGAGTTAGGACAACCCTTCAAGTAAGTTTGACATTTTAAGCTCATGAACCTAGGAAGGCTGAGGGTCCACACATGGGGAATCTCTCCCAATGAGCAGGACCTAGGAAAAAACTAGATGGAATGACATGTAGCTGGGACTAGGGACCAGCACAGGAAGGCTTCAGTGTCTTTGGCTAACAGTGAGTGCTAGAAAAGAGATGAGTCCTGACAGCAGGAACAGAGAATAATTGCAGAGATAGTTTCAAGCTAGACTGAGAGCCAGCTGATGTTGGACCAATCACCAGTCAGTCTTGTAGGACCATGATAGTGCCCTGGGCCACTGCACAAACTGCTTCTAGGTTACTTTATCCAATACCACAGAACTTTATACTTATTTCATGACAGGAGCTTGTCCTTATCATCTTGGTAGGGGATTTATTGACAGGCAACATTCTTAGAAAATGGACACTTAGAACCCACTCAGACCTTTGAGGGGTTTCTCTGGTCATCATTTACATGTAGTTAACATTATATAGCTTGAAAACTAAGATATCAGACAGCAAGCCTGGAAAGGCTTAAAGGTGTGTGGATGTATAGGCAAACCTGAGGTCTTCTGGGGACTTCCCTTCCACATAACCCACAAATCTACTTGCACTAATCCTGTACACTTAAAATTCTACCTCCATCATAAAGCTTTTCTGGACCAATATTCTGTGGCATTTTCTATATATGATTGCACTGTGTTTTGAGCCTATTAATCTCTATCGTAAACCTTGAAAATGATTTCTTCCCCCTTTAAACTCCCCCAAATTATATTATCCATATTCTTCATATGTTACTTCATTGTATTTGTCTTACTGTGCTGTTTAGATGGGAAGACTGTGTCTTTTGTTGACAGGCAAGTGGACTGTAATTCTGAATGAGGCAGGAGTTATTACTTTACAGGATACATATCCCCAAATGCATGTTACAGAATGGAGTCACATGTTATTCTTTGTTACTACGATGAGATGAAAAAAGAGAGAGTGAAAAAGGAATAACAGAGGAAACACAAAAAGAGAAAGTTAATGCTGATATTGATTCCTATTGGTGTTATTACACATAATTTTTAAATTTCTATTTGTTTTTCTAAGATTTCTTTTTTTTTAAGATGTTATTTATTTATTTTTCAGAGAGAGAGCAAGAGTGAGTGAGTGAGCACAAGCAGGAGGAGCAGCAGACAGAGGGAGAAGCAGGCTCCCTGCTGAGCAGGGACCCTGATGTAGGACTTGATCCCAGGACCCTGGGATCATGACTTGAGCCAAAGGCAGACACATAACTGAGCCACCCAGGCATCCCTGTTTTTTCAAGATTTCCTAATTAGATCTTGACATTGGGCTATTTCAACCATACAGCCAGTAAGTTAATCAGTAAACAAAAATGTATTAATTGAGTGAAATATATATTTAATATGTGCTGAGCCACTGTTTTGAATACCTGTAATGTCTTAACCTGCAAAATATGAAAGGTTCCTTTTTCTATCTGAACTGTTTCCTTCTGTAATACCCTAACCCCACATGGGGCAAGAAAACGCTGCTCTTCTATTTTTTAATTCTTTCCTCCCTTTCTTCCTTCCTTGTTGTCTGCTTGTTTCCCTTCTATTTTCTTTCTTTCCTTCCTTCCTTCCTCCCTCTCTACATCTCTATTTCCTTCCTTTCTTCCATTTTTTTCTTTCCTCTATGCTATGGATTGACTTTTGTCTCTTAAAAATATATCTTAAATTCCTAACCCACTGTATCTCAGAATGGGGCCTTATTTGGGAAAAGGGCCATTGAACATGCAATTAGTCAAGATGAGGTCATACTGAAGAAGGGTGAGTCATAATCCAATATGACTGGTGTCCTTATAGGAAGGAAAGGCAGAGACACAGAGGGAGAGACACCAAGGCAGATATTAGAGTGATACTACTACAGCCAAGGAACATCCAGGCCACCAGAACCTGGAACAGACATGGAAAGATCCTCCTCTAGAGGCTTTGGGGAGAGCACAGCCCTGGTAACACCTTGATTTCAAACTTCTAGCACCAAACAAAATTTGTTGTTTTAAGCCACTCAGTTTGTGATGCTTTGTTAGTTAGGGTAGCCCTAAAAGACTAAGGCAATCTATTCTAAATTTCTACATTTTTATCTTTCTTATTTCTCCTTCTTTCTCCTCCCCCAATTTTGTATTCCTCCCTAGCTTAATTCTGTTGTCTTCTGTGCAAATTTTCTATCTTCTCAATTCCTTTTTTTTTTTAACAGTACAGTTATTTGGAATAAGTTTGTTTTCTGGGCACTAGATTAGATTAGGAAGCCAACCCACAATGGAATGGAATAGAGAAATGCAGGTTACCAACCTCTGGGAGTAGAATATCTCCTGTGAATCCATGACTTAAAGGTATAATAGTGTTGCATCATATGCATTTCATTTCTGAATATAGCTACTTATTAATGGAAGAGGAAGACATAGAGAAAATGAGTGGTCCAGGAACCAGCTCCAGATCCTCTCTGCTATACTCTAGAAGCCCTGAAAAATATTATCTAAAACAATCACCAATGGTCAAGAGAGACTCTGTGAAAATCCAGGTTTCTGGTAGATAAGTTCCAGTACACTGCTGGAACAAAAAATATGGGTTTTAATGAATTAAAGAGGTTAAGAAGAATAATTTCACTTTACCTGTGTTACCCTTCTTCCAAGGTAGCATAGCTCAGTGCCAAGAGAGACTTTCTCTGCCTGTGATTTCTCCTGCCAGGAAAATTGAAAGCATATGACTGACTCCTGGCTTGCTCAGCTGTGTAGAATACTACCAAAGAGGTCTATTTATCTCTTCTATCATTTTGAGTTGTAAGCTGCATGACTAGGAGATAGAAAGAGGCTGGGAGAGTGGCAGGTAGAAACCTTGGAAGGCATTAAAGAGATGTGGACCCTATTAACTGCTTCACAGCCTCCATAAAGGAGCCTGCAGCTGACCTTCTAGGGACGCCTTGCCCATAGCTCCCCATAACTGGTCCATAGGCACCTCCACTGCTCCACACCCCTCCCAGTCCCCCTCCCTATGGCTGTCTCCCTGTGCAAGCTCCCTGAGAATGACCTTTGCAGACAGCTAGCGAGCACATGTAGAAAACTGGCCATAAGCTGTGGGCCAGGGAAAGACAACAAACTTGAATTGTATCTCCCTCCATGGGAAGGCAAAAAAGGAGGCTGTCAGTACATGGCCTTGTGTACAGCAAGATTAAGAGAAGATATACAAGCTTAGTAATTCTGCCACCAGAGAAAGTAAGACACATAGAGGAGACATAGAATTGAAGGCTGAGAAAGCCTTAGAGTCTCTGGCAAGACTAGAAGTCAGTTAGTACAAACTGGAAGAGGTGACTTCTACTTCAAATGGGAAGACAGTGGAACAAAACTTTGAGGAACATGGAAATCGATGAAACCTGATAACACCAAAGGATCACAATAATCTTTCAGCAACCATTCCTAGAGACATGGAGATCTGTGACTTACCCAATAAAGAGTCATCTTTAGGAAATAGCCATCTTAATGAAGCCCAATGAGGTACAGGAAAGAACACAAAGATAATTCAATGAAAATAGGATATAAGGAGAAGTCTAACAAGGAGATAGAAATCATAAAAAAGAACCAAACATAAATTCTGGAGCTGAAAAATACAATAAATTGATTGAAAAATACAATAGAGAGCATCAGCAACAGAATGGATCAAGCAGAAAGAACAACCTGTGAATTAGAAGGAAGGGCATCTGAAATAGTCTAATCAGAGAAGAACAAAGAAAAATAATGTAAAAGAGGGAAGAAAGACTACACAATCTACAAGATACCATTGAAAGAAACAATCTGTACATTATAGGAGTCCCAGATGGAGAACAAAGGGAGAAGGGTCTGGAAAGTTTATGTAAAGAATTTATGGCTCAAGACTTCCCAAATCTGAGGAAAGAATGGATGCCCAAGTTCATGACACTAATATTCAATAAGCAAATGCAACTTAAAGAGATCTTCTCCAAGACACTTTATAATAAACCTAGTAAAAGTCAAAGACTAAGAAAGAATCTTAAAAGTAGCAGGAGAAAAAAAGTTTATTATTTACAAGAGAAAAAGACCATCAGCAGATTCTTCAGCAGAAACCTTGCATGCCAGGAGAGTAAGATGATCTATCCAAAGTGCTGAAAGAAAATTACTTCGAATATTCTTATGTTGCAAAGTTGTCCTTGAGAACAACTCCATGGTCAGATTGTCACTCTCCTTGGACTCTCACTCTCCCAACACAACAGCCCCTCCTGAGGCCACTGTAATCTGTACTGGAGTTATAGTAGATATGTAGGATCCAACTTTTCCCCCTTGGACTGTCTCTGGTTTCATTTCCTTTGCAAAAATAAGGCATAGTCTGGAGTAGAGGTTGGAGGAAAGTGGTGAAATAGAGCAATTCTTGTGGTCTGCTTTGATCTGAACCTATTTCAGCTGAATGAGGCTTAGACAAAGAAGCCCTCCATGTTCTGGTCAATTAGAATTCTTCACCAGCTTTTGGAACCCTTGTCCAGCTAATGAGCAAACTTCACTGTATTTTGCCTTGTGTGACTTATTTTCTTCATATATCTATAACAGGGATTCTACACCAAAATGTGATTGTGGGGAAGATTAAGGATTTTTGGACCCATGGCCAATAAATAATTATAATTGTACTTTAATGTGACACAAATTTGTGGGGAGTGTTTAGCAGAATTTTAAGTAATTTTAAGTAGAATTTTAAGTAATCTAGCCTTATTGGAAAAGCCTTCCTTGTTTTGGATAAGGGAGTGCCTGAAATTTTGAACTACTCTACTACAAATTGCAATAGCATCACTGTTTTTGGAATATTACATCAGGACATTTTTTTATTATTGAGATACTTTTATTGAATTTATTACCTAGTTCCCAATGTAAATCTGCATAGCATGGAGTGACTGAGTTGGTTGTATAGGTCATATAGTTCTGCGACAGGTATCTTTCATTTTAAATCTGAGGAAACTCTGTTTATGATTTGGCCTCTGACTCAGCTTGATGACATGCAGGTAAAGAGAGAAATGATCATGGGCTTGCAAATATTCTAGTTTACATCTATTCTAGCTTCAAGTGTGCTCCTCTGGTATCTTTAGATTGGGGCACCAGGGTGGCTCAGTTGGTTAAGTGAATGTCTTCAGCTCAGGTCGTGATCCCAAAGTCCCAGAATCCTGGGATCAAGCTCCATGTCGGGCTCCCCATTCAGCAGGAAGTCTGCTTCTCCTTCTGACCCTCTCCCCTCTCAAGTTCTCTCTCTCTCTCTGTCAAAAAAAAAAAAAAAAAACAAGTACAATTTCAAAAAAATAAATAAATAAAGGACTTTTCTCTGACTTCAACCAGGAAGTGTCACTATCCTTTTCTGGAAAAAACACTATCTCCACATGAGAGACAAGTCCACGATACAATCTGGTGTTCCCCTCAAAGGGATGGGAGGATACTGCATAGTGAGAGAATGGTTAACATTAAAGCACTAATGTTACCTCGCTTATTTTCAACAGCTCTGACATCTGATTAAAGGAGAGAACACAGAAACAAAGGCAATACTTCCATTAATTCAATAATTGTAATTCCTTCTTCACACTGATATGACTTTATAATTAAGATTTTTATTTTGTCTTAAATAAAAGAATCAATATCATAAGGCAGATGGTGTTTAATAGGGTGAATTATATTCAGAGAGAAGATTTAATCCTTTATGTCATTTAATTAAAAATTACTTTATGTAGTGAGACCCTTATTTTACCAGTATATTAACCACTTTCTAAACAATTTTCAAGCAGGGAAATAGTCATAGGAGTTTTTTTGGACAAGCTACTTAATTTCTTCTACTTGCAATTTATGAAGGGAGGCAATAGACATGGGTTTAAGTTTATAGATTTCTAAGTGACTTATCCAATCCAACTCTTTAGTTTTTCTGAAATTTATGTAGTTAGAAAGCAGATATGAACTCTTGCAAGTGCATAGATAACCTAAGTGCTCCTTGATGATCAGTGGATTGTTGGATGTTACACTTGTAATAACTGTAGTCAGTGTGAGTGCCAATGACATTTCTTAAAAATATTTGCAAATTGGCTTCTTTATCTAAAAGTCTGGGCTCCAATTAAGCATACAGGGCATATGACAATAATTGCCAGCAATAACAGAGTCCTTCCCCCTGAGCTGTTAAATGAATGAAAGCAAAGAGTGATGGGTAGAAATGTGCAGAGAGAAAAAAGGGCTGAAATGTCACTGTCAGTGTGCCCAACAGGCAAGACCTGTCAAAGAAGGAAGGAAGTCAGATTCTTTCAGAGCTGACACAAGGAGGGAACTACTAAGGCTGCTTCATTTGCAAAGTCAAAACTGTTTAGTTTCTATTCAGGAGTGACAGGAAAAGAGGCAGCAACATTCTCTTATTGCCTTCACCTTCAAATCAGACACACTTCCATTTCAAGTAAAAATGTGCAAATCAGATTGTGTTGCTGGCCATGTGTAGTTTAGTATCTGCACATTAAATGAAAGGCTAATTTATTTTGCATGCCGCAGTTTCTGGAGTTTTCTTTTCATTCTGGCAATTATGCTAGAATTGTTGGTGACATTTGCCTAGAATCCCCCCCTTTTATCGCTTTAGAGAGTTTTATATTCTGTCACTTATTATTGGGGACAAGGGGAAAACAGGATGTAAGACAATTTATACATGCCAGAAATCAGGTTATAATGTATGGAGCCTCTTTACAAAGAATATTTCTATAAATAGAAGTCATGAGGATCTGTCAGAAAATATCCAAAGGCTTTGGAAACCCAGTAAGCAGGTTATATAGAACTGTCCTCCAAAGTACCACTATAGTCCTTGAAAATGTCAAATTCACTCTGTGTCAGCATTTCCTAGCCTACCTACATGCAGAATAACTTCCAGAGAGTAAAGCATGGAAAATAAATATTTAGCAACCCTAGGTGCTTCTGAAATTGTCTATATGAGTCTGCCCAAATTACTGGATACCCTGTAAACATTCTTCTCATGTATTTTTACAGAGTGATTTAGAAGCTTTCTTCAGCAATAATCACTGGCCTGGATTTGAAAGTGGCTAGCTATAGAAGTTGTTTTGCACAATGTCTATAACAGGTTAATTAAAGGACTATTCAATGTAATTGAGGTCTCCTGGGCTCTAAATAGTTCTTCAATTCTGTAAATCACTCTGTCCATTATTGAAGTCTCAATGTGAAGAGTCTTGAGGAATAATGCAAAGGTTTTAAAGTGAGGCAGATCTGGATTGAAATTCTCTCTCTACTACATGCAAATTGTGTAATCTTAGGCAGTCAATTTATTTTATTTTCCTTTCAGTTCCTTTATCAGCAAAATGGAAACTATATATATATATATATATATATATATATATATATATGCAGATACACACATATGCACACATGAAGAGCATTGTCACTGCAAGGATTAAGTGACATTTTCAGTATAGATTGTCATTCATGCAGCATATGTTCATTACATGGTAATTTTCTTGTTTCTTGAATGTGCTTGTATCTGTGTGGGTCTGCTTCCAGCAAGCATTTGAAATAAAAGATTAATAACCTCACAAGGAGAACTAGCTGGCTAGGTTTCAGAAAGATACCACCTTGGCAAATTTCAAGAGCTCAGCGATGAACTTTGAGACCAGAGGCATGAGCTTCTCAAGGACCCAGAGACGGAGTATCTGTTTCAGAGCACACATGTTAACAAAGGTCTATGTATAATTGCAATAGAATAGATCCTCTGTCCAGTGAAACTTTCCCCTCTGGGAACTTTATGTGGGTCTATGATATGTACTTATGGAGGTGTTTGGTTTTGGTTGTTTTTCTGCAGTGAAACAAAGATCTCTGATTGGAATATTTTAATCTTTTTCTAAAAAAGATATTATTTATTTATTTGACAGAGAGAGAGAGAGAGAGAGAGCGCACAAGCAGGGAGAACAGCAGAGGGAGAGAGACAAGCAGGCTCTCTGCCGAGCAGGGAGCCTGATGTGGGACTTGATCCCAGGAGCCTGGGATCAGGACCTGAGCCAAAGGCAGATGCTTAATGGACTGAGCCCCCAGGTGCCCCTGATCTTAATATTTTTATTTATTTATTTTTATATTTTTTTAATTTTATTTTTATTTAAACATATAATGTAACCCCACCACCCTCTCCCAACCCCCCTCCCTCCCACCCCCCTCAGTTTGTTTTATGACATTAAGAGTCTCTTTTGGTTTGTCTCCCTCCTGATCCCATCTTGTTTCATTTATTCTTTTCCTACTCCCTTAACCCCCACCCCTGTTGCATCTCCACTTCCTCATATCAGGGAGATCATATGATAGTTGTCCTTCTCCGATTATATGCAGCCATCAAAAGAAATGAAATCTTACCATTTGCGACGACATGGATGGAACTAGAGGATATTATGCTTAGTGATCTTAATATTTTAATATTATTTTCTGGGAGTTGTTGTGAACATCTCCATATGAATGTGGTACCTCGATGGCATCCTCATAATAAGGTTTTACACTGACCCCAAGGGCCAGGGCCCTCTATTCCTGAAGTGTGTGTAAATGGATTATGCGGCTTTCCCTTTTCTAACCATATTTCAGTTTTGCCTTGGTGGATTAACCTTTGTTAGATACAATACTTTGTATCTTTATAAAGACTTTGTCTATATCATCATGTCTTTTTTTTTCCCTTTGTGTTTATATATTTATGAGTCACTTAGATACCTTCCTTTGTAAAGGAGATTTTTTAATATCACCATGTATATTGATTGATGTATACGGAACTGACCCTATTCCAAAAATATTTAAAGTGACTTTTAAACATGTGGTGTCATATAATAAACACAGAATTAACCCAAGTGGGTGGAGAACTTAAAGACCAAATAAGCACAGATTATGACATAAAACTGGAGGTACCTTTAACAAATTAAATGTATATGTTGTTTCAGATCATAAATTCAGATCTGGATTCCAGTGACCAGAGCAAAGTGGAAAACCTTTTCTCCACACAATTCAGAATCCATTACTAAAAGAACAGCCACCTACTGTTCAGAAAAAGTTACTTCTAGAACTGGGATTTGGAAACTTTTCTTTATTAGAGCAGAGGATTGAAAAAGGTCGGGTCTCATATGCAGATTTATCAGGCTTGGTTTTAGGGCACAGTATATTACACACTTGAATTAATTATCAACATGTTATATGTATTTTTTTAAATTTTAATTAAACCCTACACCACATGTGGGGCTTAAACTCATGATCCCGAGATCAAGAATTGCATGTTCTACCAACTGAGCCAGCCAGGAGCCCCTAATTATTGCTTTTTAACATCAAGATGCTTATCTACCAAATTCTGGGCTCCAGGTTCCTGTTCACAATTCAAAACAGCTGGACACAGTGTGTCTTTGTGCCTGCATGTAGCCGAGTTCCAGCCCTTGCAGAGAACATGTGTTCTTCATTTTATTCAAGGATTTCCATCAATTCCTGGTGTCAGATGTCATTCATCATCATTCTTCTGCTGGTTCCATTTATTTTGTATTTAGTGATTTTCTGCCACTTTACCAAGCCCATTTACCTCATTTCTGTTTCCAGCTGGTCCCTGTAGGCATCTGAGTTTGTATTCCTCAAGGAGTAGATCAGATGTATATGCATCAGTTAAGCCTTTAGAAATGTTATTTCTCAAGGAAACAATACACTGTGAGATCATCAGCTTCTCATTTTGTTGCTAGGCCTGAAAGGAAAGCACAGAATATCCCAAGAGGCTAATAATCTGAAATTTATGTATGCTTGTTTTGGCATATGTTACCTAAGTATTTTTTGGAAATGCTATGCCTTCCAAATTATTTTCTGTGTTTCTTAATTGTGAAATTCAAATGTCAACAGCAAAATAATGCACAGGCAAAGAAGAATGGCATTATAAGGTAGAGAAATCCATCTGGAATTATTTTTTCCAAGATGATTGATAAACCACACAATGCTCATATGAATAACTGAAACTCAACCATATTACACAGTGTTCCAGACACTATACATGATAGATTAAGAGGATTATATAATTCTTTTAATGTATGTATTTCTAAGTAACTATTTTATTTAAGGTATAACATAAAAAATATTCAAATTGTAAGTATGTCGCTGAACGAATGTTTGCAAGAAAACACATTGTTGTAACCTTCACCACTGAGACCAAAAATAGATTACCAAATCCCAAATCCTTCCCATCCCCTCTGCTTATCATTAGCTACCTCTCCTCATTCCTACACCAAAGATTACCACTCTTGTGTGACTTTTATTTCCATAAGTTAGTATTGTCTGTTAATTTTGTATAAATAAAATCATACAGTATGTAACTTTACATAATATTTCATTAGTTCAACATGATTGGAGCATCAATTCATGTTTTTATATTATGAATAACCTGTACTTTCTTACAGCTATATAGTATTCCACTGAAGCAACTTTTGTTTTATTTATTTATTATTTATTTTTATTATGTTATGTTAGTCACCATGCAGTACATCATTAGTTTTTGATCTATTATTCCACGATTCATTGTTTGTGTTTAACACCCAGTGCTCCATGCAATACCTGCCCTCCTTAATACCCATCACTGGGCTAACCCATTCCCCCACCCCTCTCTTCTCTAAAACCCTCAGTTTGTTTCCTAAAGTCCACAGACTCTCATAGTTTGTCTTCCCTTCTGATTTCCACCCCTTTATTTTTCCCTTCCTTCTCCTAATGTCCTCCCTGTTATTCCTTATGTTCCACAAACAAGTGGAACCATTTGATAATCATATTTCTCTGCTTCACTTTTTTCACTCAGCATAATCTCCTCTAGTCCCATCTATGTTGATGCAAATGTTGGGTATTCATCCTTTCTGATGGCTGAGTAATATTCTATTGTGTATATGGACCACATCTTCTTTATCCATTCATCTATTGAAGGATATCTCAGCTCCTTCCACAGTTTGACTATTGTGGATATTGCTGCTATGAACATTGAGGTACATGTGGCTTTCTTTTCACTACCTCTGCATCTTTGGGATAAATACCCAGTAGTGCAATTGCTGGGTCATAGGGTAGCTCTATTTTTAAATTTTTGAGGAACCTCCACACTATTTTCCCAAGTGGCTGTTCCAACTTGCATTCCCTCCAACAGTGTAAGAGGGTTCCTCTTTCTCCAAAACCTCTCCAACATTTGTTGTTTCTTGCCTTGTCAATTTTTGCCATTCTAACTTGTGTAACATGGTATCTCACTGTGGTTTTGATTTGGATTTCTCTTGTGGCTAATTATGCTAAACATTTTTTCATGTGTCTGTTAGACATCTGTATGTCTTCTTTGGAGGAGTGTCTGTTCACGTCTTCTGTCCATTTTTTCCATTTACATTTGCACCAAAAACCAAAAGATACCTTGGAATAAATCTAACCAAAGAGGTAAAGGATCTATACTCTAGAAACTAGAGAACACTTATGAAAGACATTGGAGAAGGCACAAAAAGATGGAAAAGCATTCCTTGCTCATGGATCAGAAGAATAAACATTGTTAAAATGTCTATGCTGCCCAGAGCAATCTATACTTTCAATGCCATCCTGATCAAAATACCAACAGCATTTTTCAAACTGCGGGAACAAACAATCCTAAAACTTGTATGGAACCAGAAAAGACCCTGAATCACCAAGGAAATGTTGAAAAAGAAAAGCAATGCTGGGGGCATCATGTTGCCTGATTTCAAGCTCTATTACAAAGCTGTGATCACCAAGACAGCATGGTACTGGCACAAAAACAGACATAGATCAATGGAACAGAATAGAGAGCCCAGGTATGGACCCTCAACTAATCTTCAACAAATCAGGAAAAAATATCCAATGGATAAAAGTCTTTTCAATAAACGGTGCTGGGAAAATTGGACAGCTATATAGAGAAGAATGAAACTTGACCATTCTCTTACACCATACACAAAGATTGAAGTCAAAATGGATAAAATACCTCAATGTGAGATAAGAATCCATCAAAATCCTAAAGGAGAACATGGGTAATAACCTCTTTGACATCGACCACAACAACTTCTTTCAAGACATGTCTCCAAAGGTGAAGGAAACAAAAGCAAAAATGAACTTTGGGGGGCGCCTGGGTGGCTCAGTGGTTTAGGCCTCTGCCTTCGGCTCAGGTCGTGGTCTCAAGATCCTGGGATCGAGCCTCTCTTGAGGCTCTCTGCTCAGCAAGGAGCCTCTTTCCCCCCCTCTCTCTGCCTACTTGTGATCTCTCTCTGTCAAATAAAGAAATAAAATCTTTTAAAAAAATGAACTTTGGGGACTTCATCAAGATCAAATCCTTCTGCACAGCAAAGGAAACTGTCAACAAAACAAAGAAGCAAACCACGGAATTGGAGAAAGTATTTGCAAATGATACTACAAATAAAGGGCTGGTATCCAAGATCTATAATGGGCTTCTCAAACTCACCACCCAAAAGACCATAATTTATTTAAATATCCTACTACAAATGGACATTTGAATTATTTCCAGTTTTGATTATTACCAATTGTGCTTCTATAAATATATTGTATGACTTTTGCTGCACGTGTTTACATATTTCTATTACATGAGAGGAAATACTAGATAATAGGTTTTGTTTATACTCTGCTTTAGAGGATACTGACACATAATTTTCCAGAATGACTGAAAGAATTTAAACTTCCACCAGCAATGTGGGAAAGTCCCATGGAGTTGCTCCATAGCCTCATGAATACTTGCTATTACCTACCACTCCACACACCACCCCCCAAAACAACCTAAGGAGATATTGACTAGGATTACATTAAATCTAAGAATAAATTCAGTGAGACTGCTTTAAAATATTGTCTCCTCTGATTGGTAAATACTGTATATCTTTACATTACTTCAAGTCTGTAATTTTTATTATTTTTTGTTTTTTATTTTTTATTTTTCAATGTAGATTTTATTATTGGTATTTCATATTTTTGAGATAACTAAATGTTATACTTTATTTTTATTTTATTTTTGTTTCATTCTGATATATGTAAATATTTTTACATTTTTATAAATATGTGTTCGACTACCTCATCAAACTCTTGTTATTAATTCTAGAACTTTTTAAAAAGATTCCTTTGGATTTTATAGGCCCCCAGTCATGTTGAATAAAAAAATTAGTTTAATTTCTTCCTCTGTAAAATTTATACATTCTATTTCTCTTGTCTGCTGCATTGACGAAGATACAATGTTGAACAGGAGAAATGATAGTTGGTCTCTGTGCGTAGTTCTTTATCACAGCAGACAGACTCACAATATTAATCATTAAGGATAACATTTGTTGTAGCTTTGTTTGTATATAACTTTATCTGAATAAGGAAGTTATTTTCTAT
This sequence comes from Taxidea taxus jeffersonii, assembly GCA_003697995.1. Taxonomy (NCBI): domain Eukaryota; kingdom Metazoa; phylum Chordata; class Mammalia; order Carnivora; family Mustelidae; genus Taxidea; species Taxidea taxus. Next base: position 18,716 of record ML111344.1, read on the forward strand.
TACTAGCTTGTCAAAATGATGAATGTCAAATTTTACCTCCTTTTTAAAAAAATCTAGAGAGAATGATGGCTTTACTCTTTTATTTTTAACTAATATAATAAAGTGCATTTTCAAATTTCCATTATTAACTAATCCTTCCATTATGATTTTATATTGCCTTTTCTCTGAGCATAGGAGAAAATATTTGTTATCTACAGTTAGGCCAAGATTTCTTAAAATTATATTCCAAAAGCATAACCCATACAAAAATAAATTAGATTTCATTGAATTTAGAATATTTCATTCTTTGAAAGGTACTGTTGTGGTGCCCAGGTGGCTCAATCAGTTAAGTGTCTGCCTTCATCTCAGTTCCTGATCTCAGGATCCTGGCCCCCGGCTCAGTGGGGAGCCTGCTTCTCCCTCTCTCTTTTCTCCTCCCCCTGCTCACGCTCATTCTCTTTCTCTCTCTTTCAAATGAGTAAATAAAACCTTTTAAACCTTTTAAAAAAAAATACTGTTAAGAAAATGAAAAGTTTTGACTTGTTTTAATTCCAGTATCAGCATCATCTGTGGGTTCTATTTTAGTCAACTGATCTTGTTTACTGGCATACTTGGTAATTTTCATGGAAACTCAAGTAATTACGTCTATAAATTTGCAGTGATTCCATATGATATCTTCTTTCAGAGAGGATTTAGTTGACAGGAAATTATAGTAGAAAAAGTTAACCCAAAATACATAAGAAATTTGGATAATTTCAGGAAAGTTTTGCCCTTTTGAGAGTTTAAAAAAATTTTAGTTTGCCTTCTTTCTTATGGGTATGGATTTTTAGTAGTCCCAACTCAAAGTCTGAAATACTAATCAGCTCTCCTCATTCTTGGTCAGTCTTTAACTCTAATTATTTTTCACTCTAGTGGAATGAGACTACCAAAACTGCTACTTATATTTTTAGCTTCTAATCTGCCAGTTGGATTCTAGCCCTATCATCATTCACAGGATAAAAATCAGCAAATATCTCAAATGCAAAAATGGTAAAGAATGTTGAGCCCACCTCAATTCATTTCTTTTCTCTCTGGGATGTGGATCCTTCAAATTCTGGATGTGTTCATTCTTACTCTTGTATCTTCAAATTGTTATTTTATAAAATTCATTTTATGTAGCTTTTATAGTTGTTGAACGTAAGGATATTGGTCTGAGAGAAACTATTCTGTCATTGACAGAAGTGCATGTCTGTCATCTAGGTTGTTTAATAATATAAAGCCATTAAATATGAGAAAGAAATTGGCATACAATTTTCTCCAAAGAGTTTTGAGTAATTTATTGAATCCATATCATCAATCTTTACCATACCCTTGTCAACACTGGTAACTCATTAACTATCCAAAGGTCAACCAAAAACCTGTCAGAAGCCCAGAAATAGAAGCTGAACATCCAGCTCAATCCCCAGAGCCACATAGACTATTGATGCCCGATATAAAAATTACATCCTCATTCAGGAAGTACTAAGTAATTCCATCAGTGCCCTATCTATCTTTTTCTCAGCTCCATATCCTCTGTAACAGAAGGAAAAGAATAAATGAAAGCATTTCAGTCTTAGATTTTCAGTAAGAGGGGTGACTAGTGTTATTTTTTAAATTCTTTTTAATCTTGTACAGTATTTTTTCCTATTCACAATAGTAAAAGTAAAAGGGCAAAGAGTCATCTGGTTTCTGATTATCTTTTCTAGAAACTTAGATAAAACGAAAACCTGGTTTTATGGTAGTTAAATCCTAGGCTAAAAGTGAAGAAGGAACCAATATGTGATTCTAACATGTCACAGATATAACCATTCAGCTATTCATTCAATAAGTGTATATTTAAGATGTACTATGTGAATCACTGTTTTGTTTCTAGGGACATAGCACTGCATGTAACATAGAAATTACTAAACACATAAAACATATTCTTATATTCTTAGGGAGAATAGGGATAATAAATCAATATATTTTATGTCAAGAATTAATAAATGCTATTTTAAAAAGAACAAGGTTAAGAGAAGAGGAGGAACACCACTTTATTTCTTTTAAGATTTTATTTATTTATTTATTTGAGAGAGAAAGAGAGAGAGAGAGCACAAACTGGTGGGGGGGGTGTGCAGAGGAAGAGGGAGAAACAAACTCACTGACAAGCAGGGAGCCTGACATGGGGCTCAATCCCAAGACCTGAGATCATAACCTAAGCCAAAGGCAAAGGCTTAACCCACTGAACCATCCAGGCACTACAGGAATGCCACTTTAGATAAAGTGAGGAGGGAAAGCCCTTATGAAAAAGTGACTTCTGAATAGGATCTTAATGAAGTCAGGATTGTGGGAAAACCATGTAAATTTCTGTAAAAGCACTTTCCAAGCAGAGGAAAAATAAAGTGAAAAGACTAAAACAGGAAAGTTCTTGGAATGTTTGATAAAGATCAAGCAAGACTGTGGCGTAGTACACTGAGTGGAAGTAAAAGGTTAGGAAATGAGATGGATAAAAAGTAAAAGGTAAGATCAAGTATGAACTTGTAGGTCATAGTTAGGGCTTGAGTTTGTTGTAAGTATCATGAAAAGCCATTGGCTGACTAGTCAAGGTGAGAGGAATAAAGGATAAGGTGATTAGAGCAGAAGCAGAAGGAGGTAGATAGATTAGGAGGCACTAATTAAGGAGAATAATAATTGCGGCTTGGACTAAGATGGCAGGAGGGAAAAAGATGAGACATGGAGGATTTCCAAATAGATTTTGTTGATGGAGTTGACAGGATTTGCTGATGGACTGGTTGGAGAAAAAAGTGAGAAGTCAAGGATAATTCCAAGATTTTTGTACAAGAAAATGGGTGAATCATGGTGCCATTCTCTGAGAGGAAGTACACTGGAAGAAGGGCAGATCTGGAAGAAGAAATCATGACCATCTTTATCCCAAAATTTTCACTGGCTTGGAGCTCATTAGTATAAATATAAATAACAGAAAATAAAATTCCTGCTGCCTATTGATTTACTTCCCCATCCTGTGCTCTTTCTTCTCTGAGAACCTAAGTTATCAATGAGATCAAGTGGAAATCTAAGAGAATATAGGAAATCAAAATATAGGAATACAGGAGTCAAAAACAAAGTGGAAAGGCAAGTCATTGGGCAAGACAGGCAATGATACCCTGGACTAAAATAAAATTTAAGCTTAATGAAAATCAGAAGTGTACTGTCCAGATTGGTGTAAAATATGTAGTGTATTGAGAGATAAAAATTTTCAAATTTGTTGTTCAACCAGTGTTCAGTTTTCTTCTATAGCTTCAGATCTGTTTTTGAATAAGGGTAAATAACCATTCATTCTCATCCTCATATACTTTTTTTATCCTCCCCATCTTCCCAAAGCTTATAGGACCAGAAGCTGAGAGAAGTAACCAAATAAGTATAAGGACACTATTTAATTTCCACTTATTAACCCTTTTGAGACCTGACACCAAATATTGTAATGGTCTGTGTGTAGGTGATCATGAAAATGTTTCTATTGTAATTTATTATCCCCACGGTAGTTGGATCACTCTCATCAGCCATTATTATGGGAGCACACTAATAAGTCAGTAGTGGGCAAGTTGACAAAGGTGCCAAGACTCTTGGAAGTATCACAAATTCCACAAGATTCTATTCAAGTCAATTCTGTTCTCTCAGAGTCATCTCCTTTTCTTTGGCAACTTCTTCAGGCAATGTAACTCTTGAGAGCTCCAAATGGGGAAAATATTGAAAAAGTGTCCAGTTGACCATACTTGTCATGCTGCATTTTCATAAAAATATGTGATCTTTCTTCCTAGTAGTTAATTGTGAAGATGTTCACTAAATATATTGAATGTGGTATGCTGCTCATCGGCTAAAATATTAAATTTTTAATAGCTTCCCATGCATTCTCAAATATGAGCATGTTACGCACTTCTATTGCCTTTGAAAGAGCTTGCAATCTCTGAGCAATAATCTGCCATCTAATTTACATTTTTATAATGTGTCACAGATAGGAAAATATTCTCCCTCAAGCCTACATATCTTTCTCTTCTGAATTGTTTTTTTTTTTTTTGTACTACATAAGGAGCTACAGATTTCATAAAATAATTGGGGCCAAAGAGAAGACCCTATACAATTTCTACAGAACACCTGATTGTACCACCTGAGAATTTTGAGGCATATTGCTATCACAGGATTTCTTATATTGTGTCAGAAGTATTCCTAACTTTGCTCATTCATCCTACTAACCTGATCAATATGTAAGTCTTTTTAGATACCTGTGTGTATATTTGCCATGTTTTTCCACACACCCCCTAGTCTTTTGCGGGTATGATACATGCCAGAATAACCTGATTGAGAAAAACCACCAATGTCCATTTGCCCTTAAAAATTGACAAAACTTTCTGTTCTCTATTTTCACTAAATATTTGCAATCCCTTTTGATGGTGTATCTGGAATATAAGGTGCATCTCAAAACTACCTTATAGTTTAAATATCAAAATAAGGTAAAGTGATGATAATTCCACTTAGTTTACTGGCAGTTGGAGAAGAGTTCATTGACCAGTCCTGGAAAACAATGTGTTTCTTAGCAGAGCACCAAGAGAAAAGTCTGAAAACACAGAATGGGCCTATATTATTGAAGATTCTAATCAATACTGATAAAACTGTCAAGATTCTTTAAAAAGCACAAACCAGAAGGGTAAAAGTTAAAATAACATGTATTTCCTGGGAACCATGGAAAACTCTCACCTTAATAACCCAAATCTTGAGCATCTGCCTGTTTGACATTGTGTCCTCTCTACTGTAAACAACTACCTACAAAGAGTCAATAAAAAAGCATGCTACAGCAAATTTGAGGTTCTTCCCCCTCCCGGATAACCTAGAACAAGAAGATGGAGAAAATTTGTTTTTTTTTAATTTAATAGAAGATTATTAAAAAATTCTGAATGCATACTCTGTTGTGACATTTCCTTTAGAGACTTAGAAAACATCCTAAAAAAGGAAAATTTAAATCATCTTCATTCTCTGAAAAGATATGTAGTGTATGATCAACCACTTAGATCTGGTGATAGGCCACTTTTTTCTCTGTTCCTGAAAAACAGGATGGGTGCTAAGTGCATTCAGATAGCTGAAGCATTTAAAGAAAATGATGGCCTTACAAAGGTGTTGAATATAGACAACACTCAGTTATGATTTAATGACTAATAAATAAAGAGCCATATTTTAAGTCCTCTTCCAACTGATGTTTTTACATTGTTGAATATTTCATTTAATGCTTTATTTTTAAAAAAATATATTAACTAGGGGCACCTGGGTGGCTCAGTGGGTTAAAGCCTCTGCCTTCGGCTCAGGTCGTGATCCCAGGGTCCTGTGATCGAGCCCCGCATCAGGCTCTCTGCTCAGCCGGGAGCCTGCTTCCCCCTCTCTCTCTGCCTACCTCTCTGCCTACTTGTGATCTCTGTCTGTCAAATAAATAAATAAAATCTTAAATATATATATATATATATTAACTAAATTTGAACCTGATAAGGAAAAAGAATATCTCCAGATCACTGACCAAAATGATATGACTGCCTTTGTGATGTTTTTGTTTGTTTTGTTTTACTAATATAAACTGGCTCAATAACGGCCCACCTATAAAAAAACCTCAGTATGGTATAAAAGCCAGAACTATTAATTTATATAGATAGACAAATTAAGAAGTGCAATTCTAGAGCTAGACTCCTTGGGATTTCCCATCAAAGATTTCAGCTTTAGTGGAAATACACACTATTAAAAAAAAAAAACATGAATTAAGCCAACATTAGGGAGAATATAACTGCCAGTTTACCATTGGCTTATTGTATTCATTTTTATTTTATTTTCTAGAATCTTAGCATTGACAAATAGCTTCTCATACCATAATTATGTGGAGCTTTTTGTCTCCAATAAAAATCTAAGTGCTATGCTTTGGTCATGGGTAAAATTTAGGCATTCTTAGTATAGTCATTAATTTGATAAATACATTGTAAAAAGGCAATGAAATATGAAATGGCATAGGTCTGAACCAAAACAAACACTACATTGACCACAAGAATATTGAGAATGGGATTATTACCTCATGTTTACCACTTTCAGGGAGAGAATTCATGAAAGATCTAGATGCTTATTGGTGGGTACACAAGGAATAGGGGACTGGCTTTGTTACAAAACACATGGGTTTGAGGTCTGGCTCTTAAAAAATATACTACTTCACAATACATACAGAAAGGCAATTCATTTCATGCTTCCCTTCTTAGACCTGAAGATTCCTCCCATTTGCACATCATCCCTAAATTTGGGGCCTTCCAGTAGCTTTTCACAATCAAGGTTTCCTTTGGAATCCATTTGCACCTGCATACATACTTTGTCCAGTAGTTCATCAGTCCTCAGGAATGGGCTCTTCCATGGATCTGATGATGTGGATACAGGATGAAGTCCAAGTACAGCTAACATTTGCTGAATATGAGCTCTAGGAAATCTGCCCTTATTCTCATATAGGACCTAATTGTCCTTTTCTGAAAGACCAGAAGGTAAAGATGAGACAAAATACACATCCACTCTGTCAGAAAGACAGTTGGCACTCACTGTTGCCTACAGTTTTCACAGGTCCCTTTCTCCAACTAATGTTGATTTATCTTTCTTCTTCCAAAGTGCAATGCCTTTCCAGTGACCCAGTCAATCTCTCAGAGAATGATGGGAGTTCTCATGATGGGAGTTCTCATCTTATTTTATGGCATTGCTCCCTCTGTTTGACATTTATACTGTTCACAAGCATTTTAGTTTGTCCTCACCTTTATCAGTTTACCTCATTCTCAATTTTCTCTCCAAGATCCTCTTTTCTTCAGTTGTGTGAAATCATCATTCTACATATTCTACTAAAATACTTTATTTTGGTATCCTATAAAATCTTCTATCCATTCAGAAGACATAGAGGATGGAAAGAATGCAGGTAAAGCATGAGAATTTCCATGTCGTTAGGAATTACCTAAATTCACACGCTGGCAAGGTGAATCCAGCATTCCCATTTTGTAGAAGAACTAAGGAGTTGGAGATACTACATAGCTTACTCAAAAGAGCCACAAACAGGTATGTAGGTGACTCAACTACAGTTTGAAGCTCAGTTTGACTCCTAAGCCTATAACGTTACATTTTCTCATGATTTTGAGCTCTATATGAATTTTAGAAGATTATCTCACCAAAGGCTGGTAATTGTAATTGAATGTAAAGTAATAAAGGTTTTAACACTAATATTCCAGGTTTGGAAAGAACTGGATGTATCAGCCCACAAGGTCTAATTTGAGAGTTAGCAAAGGCATCATGTGGTATCTTGGTATCTTTCCTCACCTGCATCCCTACTTCTTTGGAAACAGACATCTGGAGCAATTCCACCTATATGTGTGGGCTGCAACCCAAGCTAAGCTGAGCTGATCATAATATTCCATCTCCCTGGCCATGGTGATTGATCCCCAGATGGGCTCTTGAGCCAAGCAAAGCTAATTAGAATCCTCCTCTGGGACATTTTTGCTGGAGTGTAACACAAATACCTCTCCTGTCTCTTGGGACATAGAATTCCAACTGGCTTTATTCCCTGGTTTATGGCAAAACCCTTCAGCTTTAAAAGCAATGTATGCCATATAAAAACAATTAAAGCAGCATGATAAAGAATATAACCACTAGTTCATCATGGGAATGCAATGGAGGTGAGAGAGTAGGAGAGAGGGAAACAAGAGAGCAACAAGAGAGAAAAGGGAGAGACAATGAGATAATAACTTTGATGCTCTGGATTTAGTCATCCATGAAGCTCCATCCCTGTACATTTTTTGGTTATATGAGCTAAAAATAAAAGATTTTTTCAGGCCACCTGAGTGGCTCAGTGGGTTAAAGCCTCTGCCTTTGGCTCAGGTCATGATCTCAGGGTCCTGGGTTTGAGCCCTGCATCAGGCTCTCTGCTCAACAGGGAGCCTGCTTTCCACCCCCCTCTCTGCCTGCCTCTCTGCCTACTTATGATCACTGTCTGTAAGTAAATAAATAAAATCTTAAAAAAAAAGAAAAAATCTTTTTTCAAAAAAATTTGATTGGGTTCCTGATATGCTATTTTTCTGTATCCAAAGATTTGTAATACCCATACCACCCCAAATAATTATACTATCCCCAATAAACTCTGTTTAAGGATAAAATCCTTAAAAAGATAAACATTAAACTTTAAAAAGATAAAATCCAAGAATGTATTACATTACTTGAAACGGTCAAAGATGAACTCATCATGACATAGAACATGTCTCTGTCACATACTGGAAAAAACACTTGTCTTGGTGTCCAGCACCTGGGTTTTGATATAAACTGCCAGTGATGATCTGTCTAACTTTGTGCTTCAATTTCCCCGTATATAAAATGAGAAGAATTATCCTAATGATCTCTAGCATCCCTTTCTGTCCTAAAATTCAATCTCTCTCTGCTATAGAATGCTTTTCAGATTAGCTTCAATCACTTAACAAAAGTTTGGATATGCCCTAAAAGGATGGTGTGAGAAATAGACGAAAGGCTACAGGGATCAGTCTAAGCCACCAACCTGGTCGCACAGACAGTCCAGGTGCCGTGCTGCCGTGAAGTGTGTGTAGCATGAAGGCAGCCAGGATAGAGGAGCTGAAGGAACTCCCGAGGAATAAAATGTGCCGTGGTGTGGGATAACCCCAAATCTTACAGAACTGAGGCTAGGTATAAGGGCTGTTTGGTTTATATGTTTTGGTCCACTTACATGAGGCAGATAATGACTTTCTAATTTTCATTGAAACTTATCAATTAGGGCAACTTCTTTTTCCCCAGTGATTGATCACAAGTTGTGTTTTCTCAAATGCAAAACCTTATATAGCAACAGCTTCCTTTATATAATATATATGTGGACCGTTATTCCTGTCCCTTTGCACCTTTCATTTTTTAAGAAGATACTATACACACTTTAGTGTGGGGTGGTCTTGCAAATACATCCTATTGTATTAAATACTTCCATTCTTTCAACATCACTCTTCAAATCAGGTACTTTGGACCCAGGATGACACATGGCTGGGTGCTCTATTTTCAGTGCAGTAAAGTGGAAAAATGATGGATTTTACAGTCAGACAAATCTGATTCCCAACTCTACCATATATTACCTTGTAGATATGGGCAAGATCTTAGTAACCATAAACCTATTTTTTCATATGATAATATGTAGTTTATAAATTCTACCACATAGGGTTGCTACAAGCATTCCTTTAGATGGCATATGGAAAGCAGCTGGCACACAGTGAGTGCTCAAACATGTTCACTTCCTTCTAAACGGTCAAACCTGACTTAATGAGTAAAGGATTTTTTTTTCTTAATTTTATTGAAATAACTCCATGCCTTTTGTTCCCCGCCTCCCTCCCCCCAGCTCAACTTAGGGAAGTCTTTAAGTCATTCCTAACTTCACTAAATCTTGGTACCAACCATACTCTTAAGTTGTTTCCTAGATTTTAGGGATAAGTATGAGTGATAAAGCCTAATGAGGCATTGTTGGGTGTTTTTCTGGTTTACTTTTACTATAAAATACTCTGTAGTCTCCTAGGACACTCAGAGAGGTACAAAAGCTCAAGATTATTCTGCTTTTCTCTGCATTCCTCAGATCGTGATTATTAGGAGGTTCTGATTATTGTTTTTTCCCACTTTAGGAAGGAAACAGAGATAATCACACCACAGGATTAACAGGACGGAAATCTGGTGAAATTTTAGGAATTGGATTGCTTACTCTGTAAGGAAGATGAGTAATATAAATCCAAAGCAATATTTTAATTATGTTGTGATTTAATCTAAGTAAGATATTGACTAGATTTTCTTCTTTTTCACCGGGCACAGAAATTGGGAGAAATTGTTATCCTATCAAACAGAAACTGACGCTTGACATTCTTAGACCTTTGTGAGAATAAGAGTAACTAATTCTGAGTCATGCAATCACAAAAATCATGGAATTTCACATTTTAATAGTGATTACAAAAATACAATTACATTTATTTTGTGCTTCTGTTTTCAGGACACTTTAATACACATTCTTAAACAATTCTAATAGCTCCCTATGGAGCTGAGGAGAAATTAAAAAGTTGAGTTGATTCTTCTATACCTTAACTTTTATAAGCTTAAAGTGACATGATAGCATAAGGTAAATTCCTGGTTTTTTGTGGGGTTTTTTTTTTTTTTTTTGAGATTTTATTTATCTGTCAGAGAGAGAGAGAGCAAGAGCACAAGCAGGGGGAGCTGCAAGCAGATCAGGCAGAGGAAGAAGAAGGCTCCCCAATGAGCAGCAAGGAACCCGTTGAGGGACTTGATCCCAGGACCCTGGGATCATGACTTGAGCTGAAGTCAGATGCTTAACCGCCTGAGCCACCTAGGCACACCAAATTCCTTGTATTTTGGTAGGGTATTTATATACTGACTGTTGCCCACAGCTGGCTCAGAGTTGGAAACCATGGTGCTACCCACCACCTGTGATCCTACCCTCTCCTACAGCACTCCCACAGCTGGGCATGAGCTCCAGTGAACAACCAAAGAAAGTAATATGCCTCAGAGTTTTTCTGGCTCTCCATCTAGAGGACCCCAGCAACTAGATACACTCAAAACAGGTCCCAAATAAAATAGAGATGTGTGTATCAGAGACCATGCTAGGTGCACAAGGAAGGAAATAAGTTGAACAAAAAATATTATTTAAAGAAGACTCTAATGCTAAAAAAGAAAAATCAGCATCATGCTATATTTTAAATATGAAATATAAGTATTTTAAGTGTATTAAGAATTTGTTAACTGATTTCTGCAGAAACTAGTGATAAGATCCAAAAATCTGACATCTCCCTTGTTACAAAAGAATCAGTCTTTCTTACGATTTTGTCTTATGCACTGGTGCTTTTTTTTTTTTTTTTGTCTAAATTGTCTTGCTTGAAATTTCATTACTTGTATAAATGAATCTCTGTATATCACTGTTGTAGAATTTGTCAATCATTCCCACCCCTTTTATGTGCTAAAATCTAGTGATGTTTTTCCACACTGATATATGTCATTTGAATTAAGGACATCCTTCCAAGATTTCAACTCATATGATATTTTCTTTAATCTCTCTATTCTTTCCCATTCACTTTCTGGGTCTCCTTACCTATCAGGAGCCAAGGAGCATTCCAGCCTCCAAAGTTGGCCTACAAAATACACTCCGTCTACCCTTATTTGATCTCTCCTAAAGATAAAATCCAATAATCTTATTAAAATTAAATGAGTGACCAGACCTAATATAATGTGTTCCCTTTTCCTTGAAGCATAGCCACTTTAGCAGATGTTAGTGATTTAACCTAAAACCATTCTCGAGAATTCAGCACCATTTAGGATCAGAAGAAGGAATGTTTAGGGTCATTGGATTTTCCATCTCTCTTCCGTGTACTATTTTAGTGACTTCCTTTTGCAGGTACAGCCAACTCTGACAAGGCAAGCTCTTTTGACTTATTTCACATAGAATTTGCATCTAAGTGACTTGGTGTTTAATATATCTGATACATTTGGTGTCTTGTTGGTGTGTGTTTTTTAAACCCATATTATGGTACGTAAAGGGTTCACAGACTGAAATGCAGTCATCTCACAGTATTTAGAAGTTTTGTTATAATGTTTTTTGAAATTAGTGTTCTACTAACCATGTGATAATTTTGGATAAAACCACAGTTGCATGCAATTTTGGAATTACATGGCTTTTTATTGGTTTAATCCAATGTTATAAAAATTGAACAAATAATATATTGATGTCTCTGATAAAAGAGAAATTTAGCTTCCCATTTTTCACAATTTTGAAGTGCCTTTTCTCTCTTTCTGGTTAAAGACCCACATTTCTCTACTGGTTGTTATTTTATTTATTTGTTTATTTAAAGATTTTATTTATTTATTTCATAGAGAGAAAGAGAGATCACAAGTAGGCAGAGAGTCAGGCAGAGGGGGAGGGGGAAGCAGGTTCTCTGCTGAGCATAGAGCCCCATGTGGGGCTCGATCCCAGAACCCTGAGACCATGATCTGAGCCAAAGGCAGAGGCTTAACCACTGAACCACCCAGGGGCCCCTACTGGTTGTTATTTTAGATGAGAATATAAAAAAAAAATGTGTAATATGTTTTTTTTTTCCTATTATCTTGCGTTGATGGCTTCTTCTGAAGCTTCCTTGCTATCTATGACTGCAAGGTCATTGATATTAACTCCTTAGGTGTTAAAACCATGAAGGTTTACAGAACTGAATCAATTTCCAATGCAATCTGCCTTCACAGACATTCTTCTTTATCATCTCTGCAATATTGCATCTGAAAGATCTTGCCATACATATCGCACAGAAAGGAAAGACACTGGGGGACTGTGAATGGGCTTCCTGAATTCCAGTCTCTTGGAGATGAAATTTTGTCTCCGCGAATACCACTACCCTAGTAAAATGTTGGGCAGGAAGAGATTTAAGCCATCTTCATCTTCTATCTAGCCAAATTCCTCTGCCTGTTTCTAAGAGCATGAAAAGCTATGAGAAAGTGTAAAGAACCCCAATAAGGTGAAAGTAAAAAGTAGAATTCAGCCAAAATTATATTTAAAAATGTCTTCTTGGCATTGTATAAGTATTTGAATACTAATTAATTTAAAGGACAGTTGAGCTGTGAGAGAAATGAGTAAAAACCTGCTACAAGAAGAGAAAGAATTAGAATAAGTACATTATTTTCTCCTATGCTTTTTCTCTACCTTAAATATGCAAATTACCTTCCCTCTGGGGCTTAACTTCTATAAAGACCTCACAGGACAAGCAAGAATGCAAGACTTTCCATTTTTCTTTAGTATATTATATCCCCATTTTATAGATGAATCAACTGAGGAACAATGATATTAAAGCCCAAGGTGTCACAGCAAGAATTGGTAGAACAGAAAGATACCTTCTCTCTCTCTACCTCATTGTATCTTCCAGATAGCCTTGGACAGAAACCCAGCAGTATCAGGTATCAGTGGAAAGGTCTCATTGTGTCTACTGAAAATCCCATCACCCATTCCCATGCTGAGCTGAATCTGTGTGATTTTCCTGCTGGCAGGCCATTTATCACTCCTTACCAGCCATCAATAATTGATTAGGCAGATTGGATTCAGCACAATGCAGATCAGCCCATTTTATCAACATAGAGTACAGTTTGTATCAAAATGTGGTAACCCCTGAGTCTCTCTGCTTATTCATCTTTGATAGACTGTCTGGAGATTGGCTCCTCTCACACCAAGAGATAAAGGAAGAATTGTGCAAAATGGAAAATAAGCAGCTGGTTCTGTCATGCCAATAGTCCTAAAATAAGGTGCTCCTGGCCATGTGTATTTCCCATCCTTACCTAAAAACAAGGAGAATAAAAGGATGCTTTAGGTCAAAAAGCCAACCCCATAGCTTTTTTCAAGCAAATCCTACAAGCCATTCCTTATATCCCCAGGCAGGGGCTACGGATTCTCCACCCAGTTCCTTCTCTCATTAGAACTACGTACTATCTTCTCCCTTCCCATGTTTCTGTTTCCACAAAACCACATAGCAATGTAACACCCAAGCTCACCAGCTTTTGTGCTGACTCTGAAGAAAAGTGTACAGATTATTTGGTTTAAAGCATCACAGCAGAGAATAGGAAATAAAAGCAGTAAATATGAGCAAGCAGCAATGATTATGGACTTTTGACAATCCCTTTCAGTGATACTTCAGAGTTTACTGGTCCTGATTCTTTTAAGAAAGAAAGAAAGAAAGAAAGAAAGAAAGAAAGAAAGAAAGAAAGAAAGAAAGAAAGAAAGAAAGAGAGGAAGAAAGAGGAAGGAAGAAAGGAAGGAAGGAAGGAAGGAAGGAAGGAAGGAAGGAAGGAAGGAAGGAA
>ML111344.1:34441-76887 GCA_003697995.1 Taxidea taxus jeffersonii
ATATATATATATATATATATATATATATATATATATATATATATATAGTACATAACAGCTCTTAACTCAGTCCCAAAGTGAGCAGGAAAAAAATTGCAAGAAAAGGAGGCACTTGAGGAGTTGTTTCAGCATGAAGGAAGTATAACACGAAAAACCAAGGTGGGCAGAGCATTCCAGGCAGAAGGAACAGCATGTTGGTGAAAGTAGAGTGTATTTGGAGAGAACTTCAAGTTGTTACCTGTGGTTAAATGTAAACTCACCATACAATCTAGCAATTGCTCTTCTAGCTATTAAGTCAGATGATTTGAAAACCTGCACATAAATCTTTATAGTAGCTTTATTCATAATCACTCCAAACTGGAAGTAAGCCTTTCAATAGGCAAATAGACAAGGTCTACCCAAACAATGGACTACTGGGGCGTCTGGGTGGCTCAGTGGGTTGAGCCTCTGCCTTCGGCTCAGGTCATGATCCCAGGGTCCTGGGATCGAGCCCCAAATCTGGCTCTCTGCTCAGCGGGGGGGTCTGCTTTTCCCCCCACCCCCCACCCCGCCTGCCTCTCTGCCTACTTGTGATGTCTCTCTGTCAAATAAATAAATAAAATCTTTTAAAAAATGGCCTACTACTTAGCAACAAAAAGAAACAAGCTATTAATCATGCAAGAACATGAGTGAGTGAAAGAAGCCAGACCAAAATGAATGCGTATTATATGATTCAACTCATATGACAGTCTGGAAAAAGGCAAAATTCTAGAGATAGAAATATACCAATGCTTGTCAGGAGTTTGAAGGGAACAGTATTCAACTAGGGGACTGTAGAGGATTTTTCAGGTGATTAAAATCTTCATGGTACAGTAGTGGCAGACATAGGATACTATGCATTTATCAAAACTCATAGAACTTTATAGTACAAAGAACGAGTCTTATGTATATGAATTAAAAATCAACAAGGAGGTGAGGAATCAACCAAGATGGAATGCAGACTGTGACAGAAGAATCTATGACGTAAAGTCACTGAGGGTGGTCGTGGGGCAAGTTTCTGACTTAAGTAACTTTGGAAAACAGTGCTTTAACTAGAAATTGTAGGACTAAAGGGACAATGACAAATGCGCACATAGAGATTATACTCTAGGTTGGGGGTATGAGTTAAAAACTCTCAAACTGCTTTGGAAATATACTGGGATTGAACAAATAAGTAATTGGATGGTGGATGGTGGGAGCCATTTCTCACTGTTGGCCATAGAAGTTAGAGACAAGCAAGGGAAAGAGCTAACAGCCATGAAGAATAAGATTGACTCAGTGACATTGGTGTGAACTCACATTTAATACATATTATAGACATATTATAGATACAAGATTATAGGTATAGAAATAATTATAGATATGTGTGTATGTGCAGGTCAGTATATATGTGTATATGTGTATGTATAAATATAAGTACATATTTTTGATTTATTTATTTATTTATATTATATATTATATTATAAATACAAATACAAACATAAATTATATAACTATAAGTACTTATATTTATATAAATATATATACATGTATATGTATATGTGCGTGCATGTGTGTGTGTGTGTGTGTGTGTGTGTGTAAAACCTAGTTCTGTCCATTGAGAGAACCTAAAAGCAAGGATGCCTGTGTAGCAATAAGCAAGTCCAATGGTGAGATCTTGATTTCTAACACTATTTTCTAGTAAAAGGAACCTGGCTTTAGGGATTTTAAGGTGGAGCAGGAATACACTGGGTGCTTTTAGAGCATCCCGTAGTTCTAGAAAGTACTGATCAAGAATAAAGAGACATGGGGTGCCTGGATGGCTCAGTGGGTTAAGGCCTCTGCCTTCAACTCAGGTCATAATCCCAGGGTCCTGGGATAGAGCCCCACATTGGGCTCTCTGCTTAGCAGGGAGCCTGCTTCCTCCTCTCTCTGCCTGCCTCTCTGCCTACTTGTGATCTCTGTCTGTCAAATAAATAAATAAAATCTTTAAAAAAAAAAAAGAATAAAGAGACATGAGTACCAACCCAGAAGAGCTCCCAATGGCCAAAGCTGGAGCAATTTCAGGACTAAAATAAATAACATGGAACTGCGACATAACCCAAATGGTAATTAAATATCTAATTGATACTGATATAATTAAATGTTTGAATGAAATAAATAAATTGGGGTAGAAGACACATATCTCACATAGAGAAGAATTCCAAATAATTTTTGCTGATACCACCCCTTTCAAGAGATGTAGCTTAACAACCTCTCCCCAATTCCCACTGAGTATGAGCTGTGTTTCAAAGAGCAGAGCACGGAAAGGTCAGTAGGAAGAAGGTACCTTTGGTGGAGAAACCTGGTTAACACTACGCTGGCCCGTGACTATAGGGGCGCACAACAGTCCACCCCACATGCACCACCAATAACATAGTGATTATTTCAAGTTGAAGCAACTTGGGAAACAGTGGGCACAAGGTTACTTAGACTCTCCTTTGTCCCCCAGAAAGCAGGAAAAAATTCTCCCATCTGAAAGGTACCCTCTTTGTGCTAAGAAGTGAAAAAGTAAAAGGACATCCTTATCACCAGAGATAGGAACTTTAAAGCCAAGAAAGCCAGAGAAACAAACCTTGTCACTTTTTACTAATCTACTATCTCAGCCCAAATTCCTCTTAGAATCCCTTATTGACTGAAGCTCCCAAACATCTGTTGTCTTTATCCTGTCAAGTCCTCACAAACTGATTGTCTCTGTCTAAAACGTATAAAAACTGCCTGCTTTGGTCTCTTGTCTAGGTCTCAATTTCATCATTGGACCTCCATTAGTACATAATAAACCTTAATATTTTTCTCCTGTTAACTCTGTAAATTTAGTTCTTAGTCCAGCTAGAAGAACCTTGGTCAGTGGAAAATGTCTTCCTCCCTTTCATCATCAGGTATTACATTATCCCTTATAAGCCATATGGATGGTATGTGCCCTTGATGTGATGTGATGAGGATGGCACCTTACTTCTGTGATCCAAAAATCCATAACCTGAGTCTAGCAATGAGAAAAAATCAGACAAATCCAAATTAAGGGGCATTACACAAAATCCCTGACAACTACTCCCTAAAACTGGCCAGCTCATTAAAAACAATGAAAGTCAGGAACAGTTACCATCTCGAGTAGGCCAAGGACAAAGCAACTAAGTATAATGTGGTGTCCTAGATAAGATTCTGGGACAGGAAAAAAAAAAAGGACATTAAGTAAAAACTAGTGAGCTCCAAAAAAATGGTGGAGTTTAGTCAATAATAATGTACCAATGTTGATTCTTTAGTTGTGACAATCTTACTAAACCATATATTACAAGATGTAACAATAGGGAGAATTGTTGAGGGTTAAACAGGAACCCTGTATTTGGTCTATGAAACTTTTCTGCAAGTCAGAAATTATTCCAAAATTAAAAGTTAAAGAAAATACTAACCCTGGGGAGAAAATGTGAAAGATGGGAAGATGGAGAAGGTCCCTGTACGGTCTTGAACTCCATAAGGGTTGAAATTATTAAGGATTGTGAAGGATTGGTACAAGGAGTATCCTCATAGTGGGACCTGGCAATAGCCTCCTGTTGTAATTCGCATGAGAGATCTTGAGCCAAGTAAATATTTGTGCAGTCAGAAAAGCAGAAGTGACATAAGCTAGTGGCAAAATGATTATAGGAACTGAGGAAAAGGAAATATCTCAGAATGAGAACCTGGTTTGTTTGAGCAACTGAAGAGAGAGTGATGCCTTTACTGAGCCAGGGGCCATACATAATACATATGCTTAGGAAGAAAGCTTTTAAAGATACTTTGTCAGAATGGCCATGAGCAAGCTAAGGGGATGTTTTCAGTTTTGGGGAGCCAACAGGAGCTTTCCTACTTTCTGCCTGTGCTCCCTCCATTCCACTGCTCCTGGTATCCATGTCCACATACATTCTATCTTCTCTCTGTATTGACATTTGCCCTCAAGTAGATTATCAAGTTGGTAAGACCTGATAAGTTATTTCATGCTAAGAGAGGAACTGCCTTCATTGAGAACTGTTTCCAAATTTATTTAACTTTAGACAATATCAAATAATCAGATGAAAACCAGGAGGAAGCTGGGAACGAGCAGGGCTGGAAAAATTGGTGGTGGGACAGGGCACCAGGACAGCTTTATACCTCCTGTGGGAGGGGTAGTGAGGCAATCCTTTTAGGGGGAGGCTTACTCGTCAAAGTAGCAGTCTCCAGGTGAAGAAACCCCAGGAACAGGAGGTTTAGTCAGCAGAAGTGGCAGAATGGGAAAAGAAGATCTTGGTCAGATCTGACAAAAACTGCAGAGAAAGAAAATAGTTAAACTTGAAGGTTTTTTGAAAAGGCTTTTCATGAATTTATGTCACACATATTTGTGGAGTACCCAGTACATATGCCAGGCTCCATTTTAAGAAGTTTGGCAGATAAGGAAATCAGACAAATAAAGCTTCTTCTCTTCTCGAAAGAGAGAGTTCTGTTCTAGTAGAATAACAGAGATAATAATATAATAAAGAAAAACCACAGCTTCTGTTGTTGAAAGCACTATGAAGGAATAATTGAGGTGATATTTGAGCTGAAACTTGATGGATACGCCTGAGACACCCATTCAAATGAAGGGGGCAAAAAGCACCCAAAATCTGTGTTTCGATGTTGAAAGTGGAGACGCAGAATAATCTCACTCAGTCCTCCCAACAGATATTAAAAACCTCAAAGAAGTAAGTGCCAAGTTTACCATTACTTTATATATCAGGAAACTGGCCTTTAAGTAACTCGCAGTCTACATGCTATGCTTTATGTTTTTGTCCTCAGAATTCGTATGTGGAAGCCCTAACCCCAGTTAGGAGATTGGGCCTTTACCGACGTCAGTAGGCTAAAATGAGGCTGTTTTGGTGGGCCCTAATTCAGTTTGCTGTTGTCTTTATAAGAAGAGGAAAGGTGGACACAGGAACAGACATGGGGGGGGGCACACTCCCTAGAAAGACCATAGGAGGATACAGCGAGTGGGCCGCCATGTGCAAGCCAAGGAGAGAGACTTCAGATGAACTCAACCCTGCAGAAAGCTTTATCTTAGACTGTCAGCCTCCAGAACTGTGAGGAAAGAAACTTCTGTGGTTTAAGCCACCCCATCTGTGGTACAGTTATGGCAGCCCTAGAAATTCAATACATTACTTAAGATGATGGCACAGGGATTAAAATCACGTGTACTTAGTCCCACTTGCTGTGATTTTAATTATTATTTTATAGAAAACTTCCCAGAAGATATTTCCAAAAAAAAATTTTTTTTGGAAGACCAAGGAGAATACATGTTCTTTCAAGATTATTTCAAAGGCAAGTGCACAACAGACAAGGGGGAAAACACAGTCAGGAAATAAAGCTGTCTTGGTGGACCCTCTGGTACATCTGAACGACTCCATTTCCATAACAAGCTTGACCATTTCAGGTGGGGCACTCAGTGAAGGTCAAGAATAAGCATATTAATTAAATGCTAGGCTCTGGAGTAAAATCCAGGTTTCCCTACTAACTAGTTGCATTATATTGGACAATTTATCTCTAAGTTTCCTGATTCTCTCACCTATAAAATGGGGATAATAGTATCAGCCCATGCAGAGAGGTACAATGCAATCAGAATGATAGCTGATTTATCAAAGCATTCAATAGATATTAGTTAATATTATTTATAATGCAACAACCTGTACCTATTGAGAGATCCAGGGATGGGGTGATAGTTGCTGCCTTGTTTCGCTCGCTCTGTATGCAAGACCTAGTAGGCTATGAGGAAATAGTGGTTGTTGAATGAGTCCACCTATCTCTGTGAGAAACCAAGTGGAAAGCACGTTGTTAAAATGAGGCATACAAATCTTAAGAGACCAAGATAGATGAGTTCAATGGTTTTCCCTATTATGTGACCACTGTGTCTCTTTTCCTTTTGTTCCCACTTCTCTGCAGAGCCACCCAAATGGGGACCCCTGCCTGTGGTGGCTGGTTTGGCTCTGGGCCAAATGGACAGGGCCATGTGCACAGAATTATCTAAAAAGTTGGCCCTTCATTGTGTCCGGCAACAAACACTTCTCTTCTGATCTGCCTTCTTTTGGAAGCAAAGACACAAAGCAGCGCGGACGGTGGTATAAGGCACAGGGAGGCTATCAACTTTCCATGTAATCAGTTCAGACAAAGAACACCTTTCTTTGCAGCAAGGACAGTCTCTGCAAGTTCAAAAAGCTTACAGAACTGAGACTGAGCACATATAACTCCTCGGGGGCACATATAACTGCACCTTTTGGGTGGTAGACTATCTAGAGGGACCAAAAAAAAAAAAAAATCCCTCAGAACAAAGAGATGCACCAGCTAATTGCTGGAAGCCTGAGAGCAGACAAGAGGGTGAACCGTTTGAGGTCTGACAAGTGTTTCATAAGGTGAGTTGGCTCCGTGTGTAAAGAAAATGTGATCACCTTGAGAAAGTGCTGCTGCCGGAAAGGTTCTTGTTCTCTGATGATTAACAGGGTTATTATTTATCTTTTTTTGTGATTACCCTTGAATATGTGACACAGCTCCTTTGTCATCAAAAGAAACACTGTTTTTACATTCCAGTGAGAACCTAAGATGGGTTTAATTACTATCCATGGCATCTGCTTATTTGAATTGTCTTATGAATAATCATGTAGATCAACATATCCAGATGGCCAGGCTGTCTTCCCTTTTCTATCTTTCTCTCCCTTTCTCATGATTAAATTCATTTTAGTTTATGTCCGGGAAAGTCACTTATGGAAAGATGATTGGGGATGTGACTCCGAATGACCAAGATAATATGGAAAAATAAATCCCAGTAACAGGAGAGCACACAACATTCACACTGATCAGTTGGTGGACATTTGCCTCGCAAATGTAGGATGTTACTGGCTAATCAAATAGCCCTTTGCTTTTGGGCAAAATCATCCCTTCACCACAAACAGGAAACTTTGTTTACCTATGCCTTTAGAAGTAGGAGAGGTTTGATTTAGAGGATGTAAAACGATAGATGATCTCTGATGAGAACTAATTTGGAGAGGGCTTACTCTGTTAGTATGCAAATAACCACAAAAGTTACAAAATCATCATCACTAATTCATATTGATATATATGTACCACAAGCTGTTTTCTAAATAACACACAGACCAGGACATGTTACTTGGTACCCTTCTCAAAAGAAAGTGGAGAGGGTTGTCCATGATCGACTATCTCAAATACACTTAGGAGGCATTATCATATATCTTCCAGAGATTCACAATAAAGCCCAGAAATTTTATAGTAAGTGATCTAAACCTATTCAGTATAGGTCCCTAAAGTCTTTGACCTTGGAAAAATTTTGGTTTTCTGTTGTTGCTTTTTACAAAAGTCCCACAAAACCCTGGCTCTGTGGATCTCATTTGGGAAAGATGACCTTATGGATGTAAGCTTACTTCTGTAGACCCCTAAGACATGCTTTTCTTTACAAGGGTACATTTTAAACTCCAATCATTTAGAACTACATTTGCTTCCTTTAGATGACCATGCTACTTTCTGAACCAGTCACAGGGCAGAGGGCATCCAGCCAAATGCATCCACCCAAATAGTCTTAGAGAATTAGCCTCACTTCGAGCTGGAGAGATATTTTATGGCGTCCAAAGTAATAAAGTGGTCTATTCTCAATGCAGTACCAAAACAGTAGTTGCTTCTCACATAGACTAAAGATTAACAGCGGGACTTGGGTAGATTTATAGGGCAGGTTATTATGCCCTAAAATAGGAGGGTGTTACTAATTCTCTTTCCTTCGCTTTAATAGACTGACAGCCTCCTGGGCTCCCAAGAGCTTCATGAGACAAATAACTCTCTAAATAAACCACCCAGGAGCAGGGGAACTTGGAGGTGACCGTGCTTTCTGTGAGCAATCCCTGCTCAGTGCTGCAAAGGAAAGCAGCCAAAGTAGGTTATCGTGCCGTGCTTCTAAGAGTATGCAATGACCTTCCTGTGTCTACCCCAGAGGAATTTGTGGTTAAGTGGGCAACTGGAATGTCCACCCGTCAGCCACTCCCCTGCATTCATTAGACTCTTCTGGGACTATCTATAGTCATTGACAATCTGTTTCCATCTCAGGACCAGTCCTTGCAGCTCTTAATCTCTTCTTTTTCACCCTTTGGCGAGACCCCAAGGGATATAAATCCCGCAGAGACACAGAAATAACCTTTAATTCTACAGTGTGGACCTGCCCAACTGACTTCACCATGTCTCCCTTTGTTGTACCAACTATTGGGACCCCAGTTAAGATTATCGGGTTTCAAATTTCCACTGGTCTGGCCAGGGGATTTCAAATCTATCATCAAATAGGAAACTGCCTGCATGGTATACTCTGAAGGATTTTGAAGATGCCCCTCCTGTTAAAATAACTATGGTTTGCCCCTGAACCACCTGAAATATCTGAATTCAATATTAATCCTAAAACCCTTAGAGAAGATTAAGATAGTAATAAATACTTTAAAATAATTTCAATAATATTACCTTATAATAATTTGTGGTCATCTGAATAATGATTTGTAATCCTTGTTATGACCTGGCATTTGATTTTGGGAGTTATAGAAGGTATGGGGCATTACGATGATCTAGTTCAAGTTTTCAATCAGGTTCTCGAGAGAAACTGTTAAAACCAGCTCCTCTGGAGATACACATCACATGCCCTCCATCCCATCCTAATGCCCTGATCACACAGTAACGCAGAAACAGGACATTCCACTGGACCAGGTGTATGTGGAAGGCAGTATGGGTCTTGTTTAGAGGGAGGGCTCTAAGCACATGGCCTGTTTCATCCTGCCTCTGCCACTAGCAAGAACTAAGATGGACCTCCCTGAGTTTCAACTTCCTCATCTGTTAAATAGGTTAAATATTAAAAATTAGGGGTGCCTGGCTAGCTCAGTCAGTAGAGTGTGTGACTCTCGAACTTGAGGTTGTTTAAGTTCAAATCCCACATTGGATGTAGAGATTACCTGAAAAAATAAAATTTTAAAAAATATAATAAAATATTAAAAACCATTGTTAAGAAGAAAAATAACAAAATTTCTTATTTCATATGCTTCATGTGAGGACTTGGTAATTTAATAAGTGTAAAGAGCTTAGAACAGTGTCTAGCATATGCCAATTTTTCAATAAATGCTAATTTATTGACATTTAGCCCTAATTTAATTTTTAAAGTCCCTACTGAAGTAGGTATCATGATACCCAGTTTATAAAGGAATAGAAACTCAGGCAGGTTGTCACTTTCCCAGGGTCACATATTCAAATAATAAAGGCAAAATTCAAATCCATTTTCTCTAACTCCAAAAACCCCTGCTTTTATCCACAACACTGAACTATATCCGTTTAAATCCTATTGCACTTAAAGGCTGAAGTACTTTATATTTCTAATTCTACTCCAGGGACCTTAACAACAATTCCATAAATCAATATATGGTTGCACAGAATGTAGAAGTCACGCATACTTAGTGACACTTTACTATCAATTGGAGGAGTTACTTAGGAGCCAAGGAGATTGACTATGCATATCCGGGTTGTTTTCATCATGACAAACACATAGCTCTTGCTCCTTACTCCCTGTGGCCACATAAGAATGCCTGTCTCAGATCCTCTGTTGTAGGGTGTCAGTTTCTGTGCTGTGAAATCCTTCACTGCATTTGCAGTGAGACTATTCTTCCTATTTTCCTGTTCCCAGGAGACTTTGGGTTCCTTTCATGGTGGCTTTGGTTTAAGAACACTCTGGTCGCCTTGCCTAACTTTCCTTAGAACTGCACAGTGGTCTAGGTTGCTTCTCTTCTATCTACTTTCTTTTCTCCCACTCAACCGATATTTCCCTCCCTTCCTCCCTCCCTCCCTCCCTCCCTTCCTTCCTTCCTTCCATCCTTCCCTCCTTCCTTCCCTTCCTCCCTCCTTCCTTCTCTCCTTAAATGAGAATCAGATCTGTATCACAATTTGTGAGTTCCCTCAAGCTCTCCCAGTGTCCAGCCCATTTTTTTTCCACAAGTATTTTCTCTAATTCATTTCCTGTGTATTTAATTCCATCTTGGCTTCTGCTTTCCAGAGGACCTGAATGGATACACGAATGAACCCCAGGATAAACTACAAAATAGTTAGTTTCTATCTTTAATTTTACCTTTCATTAGCATATAGATTTTACCTCTTAGCATATACATATCCATTAGTATTTTTTAAAAGTACGTCTGTATGAAAGGGCAATTATCACATTGTGTATACATTTTCAATGTCAATGATACCATTTATAGTCAAAGTGATTTTTTTCCTAAACAAAGGAAGGAAGGAAATGAGGAAGGGAAGAGGGAAGAAAAGATATTATTTATTGAGTGTCTACTATGTGCCAGGTATACTGTACTGATAAGATATTTTATTTCAACCTCAAATCTTATGATTTAGAGTTGGGTGAGACTGGAAAAGTTTAAGTATCATATGAAGAACCTAAGGACCAGAGACATGGATGAACTCAAATTCCAATCCTGTTTTAAGTCTTCTGCTCTTTATATACATCAGAAAGAATCTAAATGATAGTATTATCTACTGCATTTTAGATACTTTCCAGGTATATCTGAATATAATTTTCTGAACATATACGCATATGTGTATACCCACAAACACTGAGCTATACACACATACACACACACACACACACACACACACACACACATGAGAACACAGAGATAGTTGAGGGAAAATAGGATTATAAGCATATATTTATATATCTATAAATACTCGGTATAAACATGGATGTATAGCCACATACATAGATTCTGCAACAGAGGTTTTTTGTGCATGCCATACAGAGTTTGATTTATTCAAAGAAATCACACATATTACCATTAGAGTCTTATCTTACATTGAAATAGTACTAAATAAAGATTTTAATGTGTAGACAGCTGAAGATGTCAAAGAAGACAAAACATCAATAACTCTCCTTGGGGTTCTGATCTATATTGGAGCTCCATTCGATTCAGCCAATGCTGATAGATGTGAGTGGTAAGAGGGGCTCAGGTGTCTGTGAACGGCATGGGAAACCAAGATCTCTGCCTAGGAAACGGACATTCTCCTATTGAGTCCTGTAGAAATCTATTCCAGTCTCTTAATGCAATCACACTTATTAGTAAGTGGGTGAGATGATCCAATAACTCCAGAAAGGAAAAGCAAAAGATATTTGCTTTCATAAATGCCTCAATTTGTAAACTTCTCTATGCACAGTTGAAAAGAAGGTAGACTATCTGAATTAACAATAGTTCCCATGGACTCAGGTGAGGCATTTACTGTGAAGGTAAATTATTTGTATTATAATCCAAACTGGATAAGAAGCCATTAGAAGATTTCAAAAATAAGGCATGGCATGATCTCAGTTGCATATATTGAAACCTCACACTATTATGAGGATATTGTTTCTTTCTCTCCTTTATTTATTTTTATTTTATTTATTTATTTATTTATTTATTTTATTTTTATGGTGGGCACAGGGTATTTTGAAGCTGCTGTCAACACCTTTACTTTACTGCAAAATATTTCTTTTTGTTACTGTTTAACTCCTAATGCCTTTTAGAACACATTGCCACCAAATTTTGCACCCAACAAATCCTTGTCTATTTTTATATTAATACTCTTATTGTTTTGCTTATAGTTGGCAATGAAATTGGGAATGGAGCTCTGGTCATGTGCACAATCTGGAAAAAAATGGATTTTATGTCTTGGCTGTAGGGGAAAACATTTTCAATCTTTTGAAGAGGTTGTGTGTTAATGAAATGTAAATTTTTAAATAGGTAGCATACATGCTTATTATAACAGATTAGCTTGCAATGCACTAGTCTTCTATCAAGAACAAGGATTAACGTTGAATAGAATACAAAGCACATTTGTTTGAACACATCATAGAGCTACCAAGACAGCCAGAACTTAGGAGATCAATATCCCAGAAGGAAAGCACAAACATGTGATTCTAACAATGAGAGTCAGTGTTTCTCTCAAGGCATTTGGAGAAGTAACCTCAGTCTTAAACTCACTTCTCAAGAAAAGCAAAAGTAGGGAAACACTTTTCAAGTCATTTTGTAAGACCAAAAAAATCTTAATATCAGAAACTCATGAGGTTATAACAAGGGAAAAAATTCAGGTCAATCTCTCTCATGAATATAGGTACAAAACCACTAAACAAAATATTAGAAAATTTTATTGCTCTCAATAATGAATATAAAAATCTAATATAATCCAGGGGCACCTGGGTGGCTCAGTGGGTTAAAGCCTCTGCCTTCAGCTCAGGTCATGATCCCAGCGTCCTGGGATCCAGCCCCGCATCAGGCTCTCTGCTCAACGGGGAGCCTGCTTCCTCCTCTCTCTGCCTACTTGTGATCTCTGTCTGTCAAATAAATAAATAAAATCTTTAAAAAAAATTTAAAAAATCTAATATATCCATATAAAAATCTAATATAATGCAGATGAAGCTAAATCCTATTAAAATGCAAAGAACCTAGATGTCCATCAACAGATGTATGGATAAAGAAGATGTGGTATATATATACAATGGAATACTATGCAGCCATCAAAAGAAATGAAATCTTACCATTTGCGACGACATGGATGGAACTAGAGCGTATTATGCTTAGCGAAATAAGTCAACTGGAGAAAGAGAACTATCACATGATCTCCCTGATATGAGGAAGTGGAGATGCAACGGGGGTGGGAGTTAAGGTGGTAGGTAAAGTAAAAATGAAACAAGATGGGATAGGGAGGGAGACAAACCAAAAGAGACTCTTAATGTCATAAAACAAACTGAGGGTGGTGGTGGGGAGAGGGGTTGGGAGAGGGTGGTGGGGTTACATTATATGTTTAAATAAAGCTTAAATTAAAAAAAATGCATGTAATAGGGACACCTGGGTGACTCAGTCATTGGGCGTCTGCCTTCAGCTTCAGGGTCCTGGGATCTACCCTCACATAGAACTCCCTGCTCGGCAGAGGGTTTGCTTCTCTCTCTCCTACTCCCCCTGCTTGTGTTCCCTCTCTCACTGCGTCTCTCTCTGGCAAATAAATAAATGAAAATCTTAAAATAAAATGCATGCAACAAAAGTATATATCAATAATGCAATATTGCTTTAAATTAGAAAGTTATCAAATTCTCTCCTTTGTCCTAAATGAAGCAGGAGAATTATGTGATCATGTCAATAAAAAATAAAGCTCATATCCATGCCATTTATGAAATCAATTCCAGATGAGGCATACATCTAAATGTGATTGATAAAAAAATAAAGGTTTTAAAAGATAGAATATTATC
Source organism: Taxidea taxus jeffersonii (assembly GCA_003697995.1). NCBI lineage: Eukaryota > Metazoa > Chordata > Mammalia > Carnivora > Mustelidae > Taxidea > Taxidea taxus. The sequence goes on from ML111344.1 coordinate 47,763, forward strand.
ATATTCTAATGACCATTGGAAAGGTACAAATAAGCAATAACCATGGAGAAAATAGAGATAAATTTAGACTACTTAAAATTAAGAATTTTTATTACTTGAAAAACTGTGTCAAGAGAGTAGAAAGGCAAGGTAAGCCAGAGCAGAGGAAGATACAGAAACTACATACCTTTGACAAAGCCCTTGACTCCATAATACATAAGGAAGTCCTATAGGTCAATTAAAAGAGACAACAAGGAAAATCTAAAATAGAATATAAACAAGACTTGAATAGACATATTACAAAATGGGATACCCAAATAGTCAATAAACATATTAAATGTGCAAATGCAAAATATGAGTAACTTCATTAATCAACAAGATACACAAGTAATATCCACAAGAAGATACTGCCATTCAACCATCAAAATGGTAAAGTCACGAAAGATATTAAGTATTGATAAGCATATGAAGCAACAGCAGCTCTCAGAATTTGCTAGCTGAGGTATAGGCATTATAATAATTAATTTGAAAAGCTCTTAATAGTATCTTTAAAGGGGACCTTCGACATAACATACGACTCAACATTTCCATTTATAAGGAGGTACACAGGACAAATGTATACCTATGAGTATCAAAAGATATATACAAGGATGTTTACAGTAACACTTTTTTAAAAACCTTAAATTGCTAACAATTCCAACATTCAACAGAATTAAAAGTGGTGAAAAGCAGTACTCTATTCATATACTGGAATGTTACACAGTAACAAGAACGAACCACCTACTGTTTCTCACAACTTTAATATATATTTTAAAAAAACACATTGAATGAAGGAAGTCACACCCAAATGAACGCAGAGAAGAAAAATTAATCTGGGAAATAGAAGTCAGAAGAGTGTTTGTCTTTAAGGGGAAGCTATGACCGGAAGGACCCAGGAGGGCGTTTCCAGGATGTTGGTAATTCTGTTCTGGAATCCTGGTTGCTCTGACCTCACTACATATGTGCATTCCCTTTATAAAAACCAACAACGCTGCTCCCTAATGATCAGGAGTCCTATTGCCTATCTGATGGGGTTTGGCTGCCATGTTCTTGCAGGACATATTCTTTTCATTCCAGGACCAAGGCAGAAGTAGGGGCCCCTTCTTGGTAATGCCAATCTCATAGTGGAGGGAAAAAGAGCAAGAGTTGTACAATTATGTGATGTATCCTTACACTGCTGCTCAGGAGAGGAATAAGCCATGGCCACTAACTTATCATGCCCCAAGCAAGTCACAAGGCCAAGTCTTATGGGGCAGAAAGAACAATCATTGCACTAGAAGGAGGTCTATACTGAGGGGAGAAAATATTTGACAAATACTACAATTTTCCCCCAATGATTTTCTTTTTGGCAGAGTAATTCCACGCTTAAGTAGCAAACTGTTTCTTTCTTGATAAATTTCAACTGGAACAAAGTTTTAAAAAATAGTTTTTAAGAACTCCCTAAAATTCCCAAAGAAATTATATGAAATTGATTCCAAAATAAAACTGTTTGTAAACTTGTAGAGTAAGATTATTTTTTTATTGCAAGATTTACAAATGCCCAGTTAATGTCTCTCTTCTATCTAGTATGATAAATTGCAACCTTAGAACTATTATGGAATCTACCTTTATTCTGACCCTATTTATTTATTCTGACCTTAGAGTGTTATTTGTAAAACCACTACATAAATTTTTATTTGGGTCACTAAACCATTCTTCTCCCTGGCAAAAGTTTCAAATAGTATATGCACACATATTTATCCATTTCAATGCAAATGGTTCAGATTAGGTTGTTTACAATGGGAACTCTTTAAATCATGGGTAATTTTAAAAAGTGAGTTTCATATTTCTGATAAATGAATACAATTATTCTTTCTGCCCAGTGAATACAACCAAGATTACTGGGCACTGTCCTGAGATAGTTCTTTGAAATAGTGTATATGTGAAGAAGGGTGTTTGTCAGCATGGGGGCTGGGAGATGCTAATGTTTATGGAAGACCAACTGTGTGTCGGGCATCCTGTTAAGCTCTTTTTGTACACTAGCTCACGTTTCTCACCGTTACTAGAACATTCTATTTACATAGATAACACTGATGGTGGATCACGTTAATGTCCCTAACAGTCTTGCAAAAAAGTTCCCTAAATCTTACCCAGACTGCACAGCTTATTAACCCAAAATCTATGTGCTCTCTGACAAATCACTCACTCCTGCTTTCATCATCCCCTCTTTATTAATATTTGGAAACTCCGAAGTATCCTATCAGTGCCAACAAATAATAATCCAAACAGACTGCAATAAGCCATGCATACTAATTGTCATTTCAATTTCAGTTCCTTGATATATATATACACACACATATATATATATAATATATATATATATACATACATATATGTTTTCATTTATTTCTCTTGGGACAGTAAAAGACCCCTATAAGTAAACCGTTATACAAGTGGTTCACTGTCTGGTGAGCGAGTTACATACAATTTTTTGTAGTGTCATACAAGACCTCTTCATTACCTATTGCCGAAGCTTAGAAAATGAAGGTGGTAAAAACAATGCTAGTGTGTGTGGGGTGTGTGTGTGTGTGTGTTATGTAGGCACAGCCTCACAAATGGGTTTGGGATAAAGATCTCGAATGGACAGATAGGAGGACCCCTTGATAACCACGTAGTTTAGTAACACAGGCCATCATAAGCACAACAGCTGCTTGGCATTGCCAACTTTAATTTAGAGCACAGATAGAAGGGAGTTAGAACGGCCCAGAAATTCATTTACTTGCCCCTGAATTAGCAGAGTTTCAACTAGATAAAGAAGACCCCAAGGACACTTGCTTCTGACTTCATAACTTGATCTGTATTCCTTAACAAATGATGTTAAAAACTCGGCTTTAACATGTTTTCAAGTGATTTCAGGGAGGAGGAGAAAAAGGACAAAGAGGAGGAGAAGGAGGAAAGAGAACGGATAATGGCCATTGCCTGTAGGCAACGGTCCAAACTGCCATTGGCTCATGACTGATTTGGGTCATTCGTTCTGATCTATACCAACGCGTATGCCGTCCTACGGCTATCTCTACACCGACTCATCACACATACCGATGTTCTTCCATTTCAGTATTTCAAGAAATGGCACAGCTTCTATAGCTATGGTCCCAGTCTTCCCATTCAATCTTAGAACAACATAAAAATTCAGAGACAAGGGATCAAAATAGACCTCTTATTAATTTATTTTTCCGATAAGAGGACACAGAACTTAGATGCCCGGATGGGACTTCAAAACATTCTGATGTTACACAAAAAGTCAACCTTCAGTTTTATTCATAAAAGTATTTAATTAGGACAACACAGCTATTGTATCCGAAGAGTTCCATTTTCTAATGAGGCTTTCAACTATCCCATGCCTGGTACTCTGAACTGTTAGCATCTCAGGAAGGTAGAGGTGATTCTGGCTGAATTAGCACATCCTTCTAAATTGTACCAGTTTTTGACATTTCTGTATCCTGAAACACTCACCTTTTAAATAATTCTGTTTGGGATCAGATATATACATAAATACATATAGGCATATATTTATTGCTAGAAAGTGAAGGAGGGTAAAGTATCCTCCAGACTGATAAGGCATTTCGAGACTGAAAAATGAAGCAAGCCACTCTGTATTATTTACAGAGTTTTATTCAGGGTAACTTACTGATTGTGGGAGGAGCGATCAGGCAGACCACAATCCAGTGCTATGCAGCTCATCTCCACAAAGTCTGAACCTTAACCCACAGCTTTCATAGAGCTGGGGGCATTGCAGTGAGGTCAAAGTGTAGTTACTTAAGACGGTGCCCTCTGAGTACCAGAGGGAAGATTAGAACAAGTCTTTCTACATTCTGGTGAGGGCATACATTAACCTCCAAGGGGCTTGGAACATGCCACCCAGAGGAGGTCATTGTGTGGGCAGGAACAAGATGGAGGGCAAAGATGGAGTCAGTATCCTTAGCGGTCCTACAGTTACATAATGTTTAGGTAAGATGCTTTGATTTTTAAACTGTCAGCACCAATAAAACATGTTTGGCTTTGGAAAAGGCAAATAATATGACAGAAAACAGCTTCTTTTTTCTTTTGGATCTGTTATTTTAATTAACAATAACCTGTCACCATTTATTTTCATTTGCTAAATGCCAGTCATAGTGATAAGTACTTTCCTATAAATTACGGTATCTCATTTAATCCTCACAGCTCATCTATGACAGGAAGACCAATCCTATTGCAGTAAGTGAAGTTTAAATTTTTTTAAATGACATAAAATGCGGTGGCATGTTATTAACAAGATGATAAAATGACCAATGTAAGTTTGTGTGGTTAATCTGGGGAAATCTGGGGTGATGGTGGGGTTGAGAGAGTCCTTACAACTGCAACCTGAATCTCCACGAGTTCAGCTTAGAGTTTGGCGCCACCTGCAGGTGGTTATTAGTTCCAGCTCTTGCGTATCCCGGAAGGTCACGGTCAATTTGGGTATCAATCGCTCAGTTAGTTGATGCCCATTTTATAAGCCCTATTCAGGGATATTAGGACTCACCCACTGTTCCTTTCCCAGCCATCGTGGAATGGAAGAATTTTAGCCTATCTCTCCTGGAGAAGAGAATGGAAAGAGAACTTGATCTAATCTTCAGCATGTGGTAGACGTGGTAGCTTGGGGCATGGTATCACAAAATTTTAATGTAATTGCATTTTGAGGAGTGAGTAATTTTTAAAAATTATTTGTAGCTATTCAGAGGTGGATCTCCAGCTGGTAAGGAAGGAAATTTGTTCACGCCCACATAGCTATTCATGCCAAAGCGTGGATTAAACCAAAGTTGGTTTACCTACCACGTCTATACTAAACTATCCAGGAAGCAAGATGAGGAAGAGATCAAGAAATAATGTATATTTAAAAAGTAGTCATTCACATGTCATACTTCATCTGGGAAATTCTTGGTACAGAAAAAGAAACTATTATTTGTAGAGGGCCTACGATGTTTTAGGTACTGTTACAAAAATTTGCAGAAGTAAAACATCCAATGTCTGTCATCTAGTATAATACCTCATTTAGGAGATTGAACACATAGTAAGCTCTCACCAAATGGATATTTCTTTCCTTCTCTCCTGTTATCTCAGAAATTTTAAATTATTGTACATAAACAATAATTTTAATGAGTTTTATCTCAGCAGTCTTCCTCTTACAGCTGAATAATCTGGTCTGTGAGGAATTAAATAATCTTGCCAATTCACAGTGTGTTCCAGAGCAAGGATGAATGTAAGTTTGACTAGCTTTGAAGTCCTTAAGCTTCCTTGAATGCAATCCCACTTCTTCTCCTCATGCAGCTAATTCAGAAACTCACTATAGGATCTTGTCCTTACTGTCTTTATTTAAATCTTTAATATCTCCTTTTGAAAAGCAGGCAGCAAAATAGGTGAACTGGCAATTATTGTTAAAGGGGAGGGAAAAGAAAAACATGCTGGTCCAATCACTCACATAAGAACGTATCACCATCCTTTCTACCAATGAAGTGTGGCCAACATGGTCTCATTTTCTTTTCTGTTAGAACAAGCAATTCAGACACAAGAGGATAGATGTCTGCATATTGGGCTTTCAGGATTGACAATCTACTGGTTGGTAGCAAGAGTGTTCTTCAAGGACCACAGGTACAAATACTATGTAGTGAACCATCAAGAGAATATACAGGAAATACCCAAAAAGAAAAGCATGAATAAAATGGGATTTAAGTGCCTTTTTTTCTTTTCTTATCTTTTCTTTTCTTAGTTAGTACTTAATGTTATTTGGGACAAGTCAGAGATAAAAAAAACAGCATTAAGCAAATGAAACAGAAATCCTATATAAATAACCAAGCTCTATAGAACAACCTTGTATCTTTACTATGTAACCCAGGGAATGCATTCTGGAAATGTTTATTGGGTGAATCAACAAAGAAATGGATTAATATTTATATGTTGTATATGTTTAATCAGACTGAGGGTTATTCACAGTGGTGTCACCTGCATTTATTGTAGGCTCCCTGCAGCCTATTCTAACCCAAACGATTACCATCACCTTAGAGACAATGCCCCAAAACTCTCTTACCCAGAAGGAAAACACATTTTAAAATCATTCCAAAGGACTCTTATAAAAGAGAGGAAGAGAGGGAGAAAGAGGCATGTGTTTCTACCAATGAAGATTGACTTTTGTGTAATAAGATTCTCACATGGCCTCCAGAACAAATACCTTTAACTTTGATTTTCATGCATTCATACCTGTTCATTCTTGACTAGAGTCTCTCAACATTTAATAAGCATCAGTTTTGTCCTAGGCATCATTCTAAACATAAGGAAATAAAACATTGAAGAAACATGATTCTATGATTTGCAATTGAGCACAGGTTATTAAGGAAGATAGATAGGAAAACTAACAAGTTTGAGATAGTCAGGTAAGCTCCATCCAGAATTATGGCTATAATGTTAACGAAACCCAGTGAAGAAGTATTTAAATCAAACATTGTGCGTGCGTGTGTGTGTGTGTGTGTGTGTGTGTATTTAAGGAAGATTATTGAAGAATTAAATATTGAAGACAAGTAGGAGAAAACCATACGTGTTATTGTTAAATGTGGAGGGAATTCATTGCAAGCAAAGACAATAGGTGGTCCAAAGGCAGGGAGCAGTGTGGTGTTTGGAAAGCCACACATAACTTGGTCTGCTCCATCTGCCAAAAGGGTATTCAGATCCACATCTATAGATAAGTAAAATCATACAATTCATTAATTTTATAGCCTTGCTCCTGTCTTTGGATTTTTCATAGCTTGGTTCAGTTTTGTTTGTTTCTCTTTGAAATGAAAGCTGATTGACCTTTGGAAGAGAGAAAGGGATATTTATATGCATTGGTAATCGACCTGTCTCAAAGTCAAAGCCACACAGAGGTTATCTTACAGAGCCTCACAAATTTAGTTGGCGCATTGTTTACTGGAGTAACATTTCTACTTTGCCTGGAGCATTTTTACATTGCCTGACCTTTATATAACACTTTAATATTCATATTTGGCTGCTGAACTATCACAGCTCTATAGAGTTTTAAAGCTGCTAATCTGATTGTTTCTCTCTATTCTTCTCACCTTCCTCATTTTAGCCACTCCACTGACAGCAAAAAAAGAAACAGATTTAATTTAAATTTTGTACCATTCAGGACTGATGACCCAAGGGAATATTCAGGGCATGGCTTCCTTTCAACATGAATATTGTGGGTAAAGAAATTCAAATGAATACAGTAATTCATAGTATGGACTCGGTTCCATCAATCAATAATTATTGCTTGCTTTCAACCCTATGCAGGCAATATACTAGGTGCTGAGGCCAATAAATTCATGTGATTCCATTATGAATAACCTCAATCTGATTAAAAATATATAACATATAAATTAATTCATTATTTTATTGATTCACCCAATAAACATTTCCAGAGTACATTCCCTATGTTACATAGCAGAGATAAAACAGTGAACAGGACATAGACATTACCTTCAAGGAGCTTGTATGTTTTTGTATGGCAGACATTGACAAGTTAAAAGAATACTGCAATACACTGTGACAATCATTAATATAAACATAAGCACAGAGTCACCAAAAACAATCTTGGAAGCTCCAGCAAAGCCCTCTAAAGAATATGACATCTTAGCTGGTATCTGAGGAATGAAGTGGTTTTGTCGTCTATGAAGGAAGGAAAGAGTGTTCCAGACCATTTTTTGTATCCCTTAAAATGAATTTTTTGAAGCTCTAATCTCAGAATATGACTATATTTAGAAATAGGGCATCTAAAGAGATGATTACATTAAAATAGGGCCATCACGGTAGTCCCTAATCCAATTTAAGGAAAGAAAACATGGGGACACCTGGGGGGCTCAGTCAGTTAAGCATCCACCTTTTCAGCTCAGGTCATGATCCCACCATCCTGGGATCAAGTCCTACATTGGGCTCCTTGCTCGGCAGGGAGCCTGCTTCTCAACCCTGCTTGTGCGTGCTCTCTCTCTCTGAAAAATAAATAGATAAAATCTTTTAAAAAGGAAAGAAAGAAACACAGAGATGCTAGAAACACATTCACCAAGAAAAGCCCATGTGAGGACGCAGTCTGAGGGCAACCATCCTCCTGGAAGCCAAGGGGTGATACCTCAGGAGAAACAAGCCTTCCAACACCTTTATCTGGGACAGCCAGTCCACAGAACTGTGAGAATATTGAATTCTGACATGTAAGCCATCCAGTCTGTGGTACTTTGTAATGGCAGCCCCAACAAACAAACACACGGGCTTTGGGAGAAGAATGTTCAAAGACTCAGAATTAAGTGTGAGCTTAACTGGAGACGGAGCCAGTTGGACAGAGAGAACGACGGCGAGCCGGGGCCATTGACTGCAGCACAAGTGGGAGCAAACTGACGTTGGAATTGGCAATATAAATGAATAGGTGCCAGGAGGCAGAGAAGTGTCAGACATAAAACAAAGGGGTGCCATGAAGCAGAGATGCAAGATGCATTTCCTGGTCTGGGTAGGTTCTCAGGGTCATGGTGATGGCCTCGGGCACTAATGTAATAGGAAGTAAAAAAAAAACAAAGCCCAATTGTTCAAAGGCCTGAAGCTCTGTGCAAGTGTCCAGGAAATGGCAGTGCTTCAGACCCTCCAGTGATCCCTCCCCCAATTCTCCATCACCTTTTCATGGGAGCGTCCCCCAGCATTCTACTCTTGGTTCTCCTATCTTCATCTTTCAGATTTGTTCCCCTGAGACCTTCAAATGTCACCCATACACTCGACTCCCAAATAAATAATTTAAGCCTAGATATTTCTCTATAATTCAAGACCCACCTATCCAACTGCATAACTCATATTTCCATGTAGACATCTAACAGGCATCTCCTATTTAGCACAGCCTAAACTTAAGGCATGACCTCAGCCCCATCCCCCAAATCCTGCTGCAAGCCCAGTCACCCTTACTACCACTGGTGTCACTTTGTTACTTATGGAAATTCAAACCAGAAACCTCACATCATCCTTGAGTTTCTACCTGTCATTCACAACCCAAATCAAGACCATCAGTAAATTGGGGGACTTTACTTTCAAAACATCTGGAATCCCCCCATTTCTCAGTAGCCCTACTCCTATGCCCCAATCTAAACCAATAGCATCCCTTACTGGATTATTGCAACTTCCTCCTGACTGGCCTCCCTGTTTTTATCTTTGCTTTCTCTGTGGTTATTCTCATGACAGCAGTTCCTAAATCAACCTTAAGACAGTTCCTAAATCAGCCTTATGGAAGTTAAATCAAGTTTCTAAGCCCTAGCCCCATTGACACTTTGAACAAGACGACGCTTGGTTACGCATGTGTTGGGAGGGATATCCTGCCTAGTAGAGGATATTAATTCAGCAGGATCCCTGGCCTCTACCCTCTAGATGCCAGTAGTGTCTCTCTTCACAGTTGTGGCAATAAAAAATGTCTCCAGATATTACCAAATGTCCCCTGGTGGACAAAATTGTCCTTGGTTGTGATCTACTGAGATAAATCAAATCATAAGATTAAAAAGAATGCATCAGGATAAAAACCTTAGTCCTCATAAGGGACTATACAGCCCTCTGTTCTCTCTGCATCTCCAGCCCTTTACCTTTCTTTGCTCATCTCTCATCTTTTGCTCCAAACCCACTGGGCTCCTTATTGTTCTGTTCCATGGAATATAGACCTGTTCCTGCCCTGGGGTTTCTGCCAGGTACAGGTCACCCCTCACTTCTTTCAAGTCTTGGCTCAATTTTCACATTATAAGTGAAGCTTACCTGATGACCCAACAAGAAATCACAATCTAGTGCTGGGGTCTCAATGGCACTAACATCTATGGCTTTCTTCTAATTTTGTTCTTCTGTATCACTTTCTAACATCTGTAACTTACTGATTCAATCATTACACATTTACAGAAGACCTACTTTCTAGTAGACACCAGTCTATGCTCCTAGGGTTTAGGAATAAATAAAACACAGATCCTAGATTCTAGCCAGGGAAAACAGACATTAAACAAATCAACCACTAAACAATGTAATATGTCAGATGGTGCTAAATGCTTTGGAAGACAGAAAGCAGGCAAGGAGGTGATTAGTTCTGGTAGGGCACTGCGATTTTAAGTAGGGTAGTGAAGGAAGTCTCATTGAGGCTTTGAGATCTAAAAAATCATCAGACTTTATATTTGTTTTCTAAAATGTTGCCTATCCTTCTCCATAAACTCCATGAAGTCAGTAATTTTTATTGTCTGACTTTGACCCCCAAGACAACTCTACTAACTCGAATAGAGCCTGACATATACTAGGTTCTCGACAGCTATTTCTTGAACTTTTCTTAAATCAAAATGATTTGTGTTATGAAATGTTCAAAATTTTATTTGAATGGTGTGGAGGGAAAGAAGGTTCAACCTGGAAACATGCCTTTCATTCCTTGCATGAATCTGTTATGGATGTATCGCAAACAGCTGGCCTTGGGATTAGCTATTATGTCTTCATAGAAAGAGAACAGCAACATAAAATAATGTGGTAACCATTTTATAAATGGTGCATGCAGGGTTTTCAAGATAGAGATAAGACAGTCTATTTCAGGAGGCCAGAGAAGGGATTTAAAATGTGCCTTGAAGGAAAGGTTGGTTTCCATTCCAAAGATAAAGAACATAGTGAATAAAATTTTACCAGAACCCTGCTCTGAAATTGTGGCCATGGCATTCACTAGCCTCTTGCCTCCTTGGCTTATGACTACTGTGACTAGGGTGGCCGTGGATGTTACTGCCCAGACCAGGATACTTTGACCATATTAATAATTATACCAGGACAATGAATATAATTCGAGTCTGTTACAAGCAAACCTTATTTATATTATTATAAACCTTACTGCTACCTCCTCTTATCATTGTTTCTTCTTTGATATGTTCTCTATCATGTATGTCTCCCTGTGTTTTTTTCTAGCTCAGTGACAAAGGGATGAAGTCCTGCCTCTGCCCAGTCCTCACTCCCCATCATTCCGTTGATGGAGAACAGCAGAGAGATCCCCTGTGTTAGCTGTTAGCTCAAAATAATGCCAAAGTGACATAATTTGGGATGGCATATTCTGATCCCCTTTGCAAGAAACAGTGGGAACAGATGAAATATTTTCTGGACAATAGTAAGAGTCTAATGCAGTAGATCTAGTTCCCACAAGGAGGCACAGGAGTGAGAGGAAAGAATGTGAGGTTTGAGCCAAACTAAGTACTGACATGTGAGCAAAGCTTTGTTAAGACTAAATTAAAATGTATATCTGCAGGAGCCTCAGCTCCTGCAGCCTGTGACTCCTAGCAGATCAGCACTTACTCCACCTCCACTGACAGCAGGAAGAAAGAGTCCAGGTTGAATTCCTCTCAGAGCTTTCCAGAAAGCATAGGTCTACATTCCCTGCTCTTTCAGAAAACGGAAAAGGACTCCCACTTTCTCCCAAATACATTGTTCCTGTTTGTATTTTGGGGGCTTGAACCCCCTTATCAACTTCTCATAAATTTCAAGATGAGTTGAAACATCACCTCCTCAGTGGAGGCTTTTTTTTACTTCCTCCAGTGAGTTTTCCCTTTCTATTTGTACACTATTATGACATCAACACCCAATTAATAGAGCAGCACTATGGTCTTGGACCTTGCTTATACCTCCATGAAATGCCTCATTATTTCTAGGAATTTCTACCTTTTTCCTTTCTCTCCCTGTCATCCTCCCATGACCATCTCTAGTGTGGAGGACAATTTCAATTGCACATTTATGATTTGGGTCCAAAGCATTAAAAAAATAGGCAATAGTAATTTGTTGACTTACTTCATCCAGTCTTTGCCTTCTGATGTCCATCCATCTCTCCATCTTCTCCTCCAACATTTACTAAGCACAAAGCTCTGGCACCACTCCGCAGGACACAGCATGCCAGTTCCATCTCTTCTCTGTGGTTCTTTATGCTAAAAAGGCAAAGACAGAATCCTAGCTAGATGATGGCAACAATCTCAAGAGCTAGAAAGGGAATTTTTTCTAAAGGGAAGGAAAATTAGGGAGCAGAAACATTTTATTTTCTAACTTTCAAGATAAAACTACAAAACTGTGGGAGTTCAGAAAACGAGATAAAAAAGTACTTGACTAGAGCCTCCCCAAATGGCTTTTGAAGAGATTCAGTGTATTTGGATAAAAGCTTTTAGGCTTTAACGGCCTTTCAGAGCGTGGGCCTGGTGAAGGTGGTGCTATCAGTGTGTGATTAGAAAAGCTGATTTAAAGTACACACAGACTATTAGAGCACACTGAATATAGTCACTGGCTCAATGAGTCATTTTCTTCAAGCAATGTTTGTGTTTGTTTCACCTCCATTGTAGATTCTGCCAGTAAATTGTCTCAGGCCACAACAGAGATTGGTATTGTGTGATTTTTGTAATCATCACTCGTATTTTGTGAATTTCTTCAAATTATATTTCTTTATGTGGTTATGGATTTCACATGCATGGATCTGAGTGCATGAGCAGGCTTTGTGATGGAGTCACCAGAACTTCTTATAAATAACCCAAAATAAAATTCTCTGGAGTTTTTTCACCCTTCCCCTTTCCAAAGGAGAAGTAATTGTAGTGCTGTTGGTGATGACAATAATGTTACATGGAATAATGCTTAATGAAAAACATTCAACCATTAATAGAAGTGTATTTAGGGCATTATTCAGTGCTAAATCATGGCTAAGTCAACAGATTTGTGGCTTTGGAATTTACAGAGCTTTGTGCTAAAATTCCTAACACCTCCACTTGCAAATAGTGCTCTTAACTTTTCTGTGATTCATTTTGCTTGTTAAATTCTATGTAATCTGAGGGCAAGGGGAATTACCTATCTGAAGTTCTTCTCTTGCAAAGCACAGTGCCATGTACAAAGCCTCACCTGAAAAGACTTCATTACTGAAAAACCAGTAAATAATTGTTACCCAGGTTGAGAAGTCCTGTACTGATAGGTACACATAATGGAAGAAATGTGGGAAAAGGCATGACTGGGTGGAAGAGAAGGGATGAGTTTGGACAGGGAACAAAGAGATAACTTTTACCAGGAAATTTAAGGGGAGAATAAGATCCTCCATGATATAAAGAAGAAAGAAGAGTTTTCTTGGATACCCAAATAGCACCAACAGGGCTTGGAGGTGTAAAAGGATTAGATAACTTGAGGATTCAAAATTAATGGGCCAACAGCAGTGCAGTGAGATATGAGTAGAGAGACATCATATGCTCAGACCATGTTGTGAGACCTGTTGAATAACTCAAAGAGTCTATTGTTTTTCTGTGGATAAGAAGAGCCCATAGAATTCTAATCAGCTGAAGGTTCATAGTGCCTGGTTTGTTTTATATAGTAATGATATCCCACTTTACACCAAATCCCATGATGGATACAAGGTTTATTTTAATGATAGAATAGTAAGTAAAAGCCAAAATCACTGGGCCTACATTATTGCAGTCTCCCCCTCCCCCTTGGCATATTTTCAAATAAGATAGTTTTTGTTTTTCTTCCTAATTTATCAGTGATTCCTGAAAGATGTATTCATTTGTAAATCAGCCATCATATGCTGGATTCAGGTGAAAAAGGCAATTAGTAACTAAATTAACAAAACTACCCTGAGATATTATATGCTGGAAACTAATTCAATGATATATGTCAATAATATCTCAATTAAAAAATATCAAAAGTAATATGGAGATCTTTTATTGACGATAACAGCAACTGGGGTATGGGATGGCAGGTAAACCATATAGATATGTAAAACCTATGATTTAGAGACATGTGATTTAAAACAAAATATATATTCCTCATGGACTTAAAAAAGAATAGTTGGTGGTCTAGGGACATTTGAGAATTTAACACCCATGGAGTAGTTCCCATTCTATTTCTTTCCTTCTTTTTTATGTGTGGCAAGTGGGTGTCAGATCAAATGCTGCCCGGTAATACCACAAATGCTATCTTCAAATAGGAAATCTAGATCACTCCTTAAAAATTGTCAGTTCTGCCATTTGTGGGGTGAGCAGCACCATCCTGTCAAAGTTCCAATTCTTCGCCCCATTCAGCCACACATAGCCTGGATATACAAATAGTGGAGCCCAGATATTCAATGGGAATGAGACAGGTAGTCAGTCCCACAGTGCTGAAATCCCATTTGTGTGCCTTTTGTATCACGTTTTTTATGATGTACAATACTTACCATGATTCATTAGGCTGAATTTTGCTTCACGTAACCCACATAGACCCCTTATGTTTGTAACTTTCTCGGCTTTCAGTTTTACAGTACTCCCTAAAGTCAATTCTGAAGCGATGTCATGTTGCTAGATGGTGTATTTCTTCGTAGGGATGCTGGCGCTGCTGAGAGAGTCTAATGTCTTGGGGCAGCGTTAGCTATTCTCATTCCCTACATTGTTTAGTGCAGGAGTTCCCATGAACCCATACGTCTCACCTCAATTTGTTATTGCAATAGTTGTTTAGAGTCAGAGCGAAAGATACTATATTGTAAGAACTTGAAAATATTTGACAAAATCTTATACCTCAACAGAAGTATTGAAGAGAGTTTGTCCACAGAACCTAATCTATTTTACTCAGACACTTAAAGAGAAAGAGTAGAGTAAGTTCAAAAGAGGAAAGCACTTGCAAGCAGCCTAATGCATCATCTTGTCTATCATTATCACCATCCTCACCATCACCAGCATTATTATCATCACTATTAATATATTTCACCATACAGGCACTCAGAGATGCAAATTGAAACAAAAATAAGATATCACTCAGCAAAAGTTTAAAAATAATACTGTACAGTTTTCTATGAGTTCAGAAAATATGTATTTCTCCCATGCTGGAGAAAGGGAAAAATTGAAAATTCTATAGAAAAAAAGATAAAAAGTGTATAATAAGAATGGTAAAATGTTCATACCCTTTGAGCCAATGATGTTATTTGTAGGAAATCTCAAAAAACAGTTATATTGTAATAAAGATTTGTTACATATATAATTCCAAGATTATTGATATCATGGGGGAAAATGACATAATCCAAGTGTTTAACAATAAAGGATTGGCTAAATAAATTATAGCAAACCCAATCATGAGCATTAACATGATAAAGTTCTTGAGATGATGGCATATATAAAAAGATATAGTATTCTACATACAGGATAATAATTTTAAAATGTGTGTGTGTGTGTGTGTGTGTGCAAAGGTGTCTGTCTGGAAAGTAATACACCATCATCTTAGCAGGGGCTGTCTTTGGGGCAGTAGGATTATGGATGTTTTTTTTCCTGCTTTAATTATTCTATATTGTCCAAATGTTTTACAATAACCATAGATTGCTTCACTGGAAAAAAAGACAATGAGAAATTGTAAAGGACTCTTAAAGATATTTGTATAGTTATCTGAACCATTTGCTTGCTGACTATTGTCTAAATACTAATGCCTGGTTTGATAAACACAAAACAATTAGTTCACTCAAGAGTAATTCTCTATCAAGGCTTATGGGAGTCAGCACTGTATATTTGTTTGACACATAAATTGTGTGGTATGAAAAGGCAAGTATCTACTCATACAGGGATTCTAGGGGGTCCTTGAAGCCTTTTGTAAGTTTTTAGGCTTAAACAATCTCACTCCTCTGCTGAACTGAAAATATCGAAGAATCTCACGCTTCATTCCTAGATAGCTAATGAGTTTGACATGGGGGCTGAGGGTGGATATTTTATAACATTCCTCAGATTTTTTAAAGATTTTATTTATTTATTTGAGAGAGAGAGAGAGAGAGCACGAGCAGGTGGAGAAGGGTAGAGGAAGGGGGAGAGAGAGATGCAGACTCCCTGCTGAGGGAGGAGCCCTATGTGGGACTCGATCCCAGGACTCTGGGATCATGACTTGAGCCAAAGACAGATGCTTAACCCACTGAGCTACCCAGATGCCCTCCTCAGATATTTTTAGTGCAGCCCAAGTTGTTAATTTGGGGTATAGACAAGGCTACCCAAAGTGCAGTGCTGGCCCTGAACAGTTCCTTACAATTCACAGTGAGATTTGCTCATAATTTAAGAGTAAGATGAGTTCAGAAATTGAGAGTAAGCATTTAGAAATGTTTACAGAAATATGACATTGCTGTGACATTCAAGTGAGCCATCAGTGAATACCACTCATTAGACAAGGTATAGTCCAGTCTGGGTGATTTTGAGGTCACTTGATGAATCACATGACCAGCATATCTCTTAGGTGCCAATGCAACTATCAGTTCATGATGAAGTGAAAAAAATAAAAAACAAAAGCTAGTCCATCAGGATTCGGGGTTTAATGTGCCTAATTTCCCAGTTACCTTGTAAGTTATTAACTATCCCTCATAGAATTTTACACAAACTATACCTCTAGCAGGTCCTCCAAATGTTTCTTGAATTGTAATGAATGATGGTATAATGTTTCTTCCATTTAAGAAATTAATTGAATTTTAACTGGGGCCAGTCATGTCATGATGTCTTTATAATGAAATAATTTACTTAGGATAGTGGATGTTTCTGATACTGCAGTTAGACTAGCTTGAGATACATTTTGCAGCAAAATAAGCTGTTTAATGTCCTTTAGATGATCCTATGTGTCTTCTTTTACCCAGTTGACCTACTTGTAACAGCCCTTACTGGTCCAGATCTACTGTCTCTCTTGAAGTGAGAAACTGTGTTAACAGTGGCACCATTAAGACTACAGCTCACTTATCTCCATCTTATAGACATAATACATAGACCTACACTTAGCTCTGCCTAACCAACACTCTCCTCCCCTCTCTCACTTTTTGGGCATCAGAGGTTAGAAGATATTTACCATGCACTAAAAACTAGATTGTTGAAATGGCACATTTTGTAGAAGAAAGATCTTCTGTTCCAACTTGAGAAGCTTGTTTGGAGCTAAGATAACAGTATCATTGAAACCCAAAGCTGGGTCTTCATGAACTGATTTTGCAATTTACCCTGGCTAAAGGTGTCCTCAATTATCAGCCGAAGTTGGACACAATAACTGGCTCCATAATTGTAACTGATGGATATAGGAAAGGATAGTTATTGTCAGCAAAGGCAACAAAGATTACTTTTATGAAATAGTTTGAAAAAGCTAAAGAAAGGAACAACTTATTATAATGAAATTTCCTTAAAATACTGCTAATAGATAGAGACTAGAAAGGAGTTTCACATGGTTGAATGCTGTTAGCAAAGACGCGGGGGAGGGAAGGCAGATGGTTTAGTTAAGAAATTCTAGATAAATAAGTCTGGCTGAAACAGGGCTTCTAGGTTCTTTGAGGAATGTGTTGTGAGATAACTAAAGAGATAAGTAAACTAAAAAATAAAAATTAAAAATAAGGTCTTCTGAGAATGTTAAAGACAAAATTACTCTGACACTTTTTGAAATGGTAAAGAAGACTTTATGTAAGACAGTTTCGATAGGTATTAAGACTACTGCAGTCTGGGAGACAGATGGAGTTCAATTCCAAATACAACAAGGACAAGGAGGGATTTACAATCAAGGAGAAGAAGGAGGGACTTAGTAGATAGAAAATTACTAAGAGAAGACATAGAGGGCAGGGACTTCTTGCTACACCAGTTTAATAGGAATCTTGCTGAAGATAGGGCAGGGTGATCACATATCAAAGGTAGGTAGGAGATGAGGAATACAATCACAGTCTCTAGAATGATCAGATATTTCTAGAGTGATCATATATCAAGGCAAAGTTGCAGGATCGTGGTGGGGGGGATTATCACTAAACTGACTTAGCAGGATTTGTTCTAAAAGTGGACGAGGTAGGTGAGGACAAGGCCCAGGCAATGCCTAGTCAAAATAAGTAGCTGTTTAAGGTTTGGTCAAGGAGATAGTCTTTCCAAGAGTCCCATAAAATATGCAATTACATGTATGCATACGCTTTGCATAATTAAATAACCCCTTTAAAATAAACATGCTCTCATAGAAAATGTGAGAAATATAGGACACTTAGAAATGAAACACCCATTATCTCTGCACCCCCAAAGGACATTTTATTTACATTCTTTGTATTTCCTTCCAGTATTTTAATGTGAGGATAGTGTTAAAAGCATAATGATAATAAACCAATACAAATAACAAAAAAGAGAACATGGTGCATAAACAATGAATCTTGGAACACTGAAAAAAGAAAAAAAAATAAAAATAAAAAAGACCAAAAATGTGTACAGGCATTATTCAAGAGTGAGTTAAAATTCTTAACTCTATACAGCACTGACAGGATTCTTACCCTTCCCCATCCCCAATAACATCTCGCAGATGGAATTGTTGATTTGAGGGCAATCGTCTCCTATGAATTTTACCAATGTGTGACAATTACCCAAGTTCCTGGGCTGAGAAGCAGCCCTGCTGTGAAAATTTATAGTGCTCAATAGTCCTCAAAATTTCTCATTTGTTACCCAGGGTGAGGTGGAGAGGTAGCCATGGGAGGTTGTGGGGGAGAGGGGATTGAGTACAGAAAGGAGAGCAAGAGGATTTTGCACTCCAGTTTGAAGCTTGCAAAACAGAAGGGCATAGTTTAGGTTTTTGGCAAGGATGAGTCACCTTTCTGATGTGCTTTTTGCCTGGCAGCTATACTGAACCTCTTTAATTTGGGATCTATTACAACCACTTCCTTGGCTGTTGTATGAAGATAATGATGCCTACTTTCCTCATTCATAGGGATTTTGCAGGGATAGCATCATATCATTGATCTTCAAAGACCTAGCAAAGTTTAAAGTATTAAACCTATGTGAGCTGTCATTTGTGTGATTTATAGAGAAGGTGGCCAATTTTTTCAGTAAAGGTCAGATAGTAAATATTATAGGCTCTGCAATCACTTTGTCTCTAGACTGCTCCACTCTCCATGGTGCTGAGAAAGCAGGCACAGACTGTAAATAAGCAAATGTGCATGGCTGGTCCAATACCACTTTATTTCTGAATGCTGAAATTTGAGTTTCATTTTCACATTCCTTTTACATGACTTTATTTGCTCACCATGTCTTATTTCCTTTGCCATGTTCCGAGCTGTGAGGGGACAAGGCCCTGCTCTTATGCTCTAGTGCTAGATAATGTTTCATACCCTTTAATGCTGAATAAATATTGAACAACAGATCAAAACCACTAGTTCTGTTTTAGCTGAAGAACCATAGGAAAGAAGGATATCAGGTGGAAGTCTTGCCTCCTTGTTAACATAAGAAATTCACGCTTAGTCATTAGTGAAGGACTTGGGATGCCAACCTCTACCTCCCTCACCTCTGCTTTTTTTAAACACAGAAACAATCTCTTTTAAGATCACAGTGATAACCAGTATGGGTTGGAGAACCAGAGTGGCCAGGAGAGCAAGCAATCAATTTCAAGAAAAATAGTTTTATTACAGGGAGAGAGCTGCTGAGGAATTTCAATTTCCTGGTGCTCCCCAAGGCCAGCCACAGGGGCTCGGGGCTGGGCAAGTCCAGGTTGGCCTGCACAATGAAATGTTTCCTGGGATGAAAAGTAGCAAGGCTCCTCAGGGAATGAAGGAGGGCAGCACATCCCTATTTTAGGGGAATCTGGAAACAGTATCTTCTCAGAAGAGTGGGGAAATGTGTGACTTACTTGATAGGAAAATAGGAGGGAAAAAAAAAAGCAGTGTGTGAGGGAGCAGTACTGTTCACAGTTTGAACTTCTGGTCACTCAGCTGCTAGATGGCTTACCATTGAGCCAATGAATGGCATTTAACCTCTACACTGCATTGCCTGTCTTGATAGGAACATACCAGGCCAAGGGGTAGAACATCTACCAAGCAGCTGGGACTTTGACTGCCCGAATTTCCTGTCTTGGTGGAGGCATTACCTTATATGCAGAGGAAAGAAGATTCATTTCTGGTGACACTAGGAGCTCTGACTTTTCCTCTAACCTGACAAATAGTCTTTTCTTGAGCAAACTTCAGTCAGCTTCCTCCAACCTCTTCCTAACTAGGTCCCATCCTTCACACTTCCATATCTGTCTTTGTATTGCCCAATTTTTGTAAGAACCCTGCTAGATTGATATAGCCAGAAATCTCCACCTTCCATATCTGATCACCCTCCTTATCTGATTGTGTTTCTTGTAGTCCAGCATCACCAGATGATGTCTTGATCATCCTGGGCTGTCTTTAGCAAGTATCCTGCTAGGTCACTTTAGCAGGAATCCCCTCTTACCCTTAATGTTCCTCTTCCTAATTTTCTATCCCCCAACCCCTCTCTACTCTGCTCTTTGTCTCTGAATTCTCACCTTTCCTTGTTCTGTTCAGAATTGAGCCCAATCTTTCTCCCTTACCCCAAATCCCCATGTTTGCCTTGCCATTTTAACAAGTGTCATGAGTAATTTTTTCTTTAATGAATCCTCCTACTAAGGATGTTCATGCTTTAGGAACAGTGCCTTAGGGATGCTCAGGAAACATTTCACTAGCATTGCAGCTCTGACTAGTGAAGGTGAAAAGGTAAACAGGCTGCTCTTGCTCCCATAGACTTCTGGTCTGCCTTTTGAAGGATATTCTTGATATTCTGGCCCTAGCAAATACCAGTCTTTGTTGATGGGTGGAGGAGATACAGAGGGAATTAAGCCAAATGTCTAAAATTGACCTGTTTGCAAGGCCTACTGCATTTCTTCCTTTTCTCTTCCTCCTCCTCCTCCTTTTTCTCATTGTTGTATTACTCTATTGCATTTCCATTAATCATCAATGAACTTCTGGTACACTGATCTTTTTCTTTAAAGATTTTATTTATTTATTTGACAAAGAGAGATCACAAGTAGGCAGAGAGGCAAGCAGAGAGAGAGGAAGGTAAGCAGGCTCCTTGCTGAGCAGAGAGCCCGAGTCAGGGCTCGATCCCAGGACCCTGGGATCATGACCTGAGCCGAAGGCAGAGGCTTTAACCCACTGAGCAACCCAGGTTCCCCTGGTACATTGATCTTAACAATTAATATCAAAGTGCTATTTTGGGTCCAAATTAAATAGTTTCCACTGAAATAATAAACAACAACAAAAACAACAAAACTCTCAAATCTTCCTGCTTCTTTTCCAACTGACTTGCATTTAGGCAGTTTCCTTAAAATGTTTCCATATTCCCCCTACATTGCAATTTTCCTGAATAGCAGCTGTCTTATCTACATGAAGAGAGTTGTCAATAGAGAGAATAATCCAAAACAGTGGGTCATTTTAGAACCTTGGTATTTGGATTTGGGATGCAGAATCCTGTCCGGACACCGCCTCAGTTTCTTCCTAAGACCGTGGGTTTCGGTCAAATGCACAACCACTGGCAGTGTGTAGGGAACGATTTTGATGGGAAACGAACTCTTATTGCTTAAAAAACAAAACAAAACAAAACAAAATTCCCCAAAGTGGATCATTTTCAGACAGAAAATAGAAAAGAAGTCACTGAGAAGGATGAGTTTTGTCCCCTAAGTAGCTTATCTTTTAGATCTGAGGCTATAGAATTAACTGCTTAGCAATTTAATGAGCATTCTGGCTGCTTTGACTGCAGAGAAACTCGTTCATGTGGTATTTTGCTAAAATAAGTTTTGTTGGAAGGGGAAGCTTTTGTATGCTAAAGAAAAAATCTATGAGAAAAAAGTTTTTATGTGCCAATGAATTTGTTGAAAGCTCTGTGGACTGAACAAAGGAACGCCCTTAGAGGGCAATATTAAATTCAACCCTGGGTACTCTGAAGGTTTTCTGTGTTTTATTGATCCCAGCAAGACAGGGGTTATTGAGGTTGGGATGAAGTTCATATCATATTATCTTTTCCAACAACTCTCCAGAGGGCCATGAAAGTCTCGGCCATGACATTTTTTCTTCTACTCTCTGGTATTAGTTCTTGGGAATCGGGTGGTTGAGACCCTTCCAGAGTTTCAAGAAAACATTTGCTGTCATGTAACATTGTAGAACTGTGCCTGAAAAATCTGTGAGGTGTTTAAAAAATTGTTCTAAAAGGGTTTTGCTCTGATAGAAATAAAAGCTTTTTAAGAATCAGTTATTTAAAAAAAAAAAAAAAAAGCCCTCCTTTAACCAGGAAATCTTGGTTAAGAACAGATTTAAAACGAAGGTTGCTAGAGGGTGCATCAAATTTTAAGGGCAGTGAGTGCTATTTAATTATGTAGAGCAGCTAGCAGCCAATTAAGAGCAGAAGGTGTTCCATAATGTTCCTAGATTTTGAAAGGGCTGAATCTCATTTCACAAAGGAGAATGATTCACATCTGAAGTCAAGGGTATTTTTATTTCTTTTTTTTTAATTTATTTATTTGACAGATAGAGAGATCACAAGTAGGCAGAGAGGCAGGCAGAGAGAGAGGGGGGGAAGCAGGCTCCCCGCTGAGCAGAGAGCCCGATATGGGACTCGATTCCAGGACCCTGAGATCATGACCTGAGTCAAAGGTAGCAGATCAACCCACTGAGCCACCCAGGTGCCCCAGGGTGTTTTTATTTCTAACAGAAATCCATGCCACTTACCTTAGCCTTCTTCTGCTTCCACTACTGGTTTGTTCTCTTTCATCTGTTCTGCAAATGTGTGTCACTCATTCTTTCTTTCCTTTTCATCTCATTATATGAACAGATTCCAATTTGAAATGTCCAGCCTTTTTTCTAAGAGAAGTCATGAAGGACTTTACAACATAATTCACACTGAGCACGGACAGGCATAAGGCCCTGCCCGCCAACATTTCTGGTCAGGGAACGATATGCTGCCTCACACCCAGCGTGCTCACACTCATGGTTATTCAGTACCCCAGACTTCCCAGACTGTTTCTTGAATTCCTTTTCAACTAACAGCACCACAAAGCATCCATCTGTCCTTGCTTGACATCCCAAGTTATCATGGACTGTATTCCATGTATCCAGTGATTTATGCATATGCTATGTCCTAAACACCTGTCAAATCTATGACTTACTGTATGTCTACTGTCATTCCCTGTATTCAGAATATTGCCTTTGCTCACTCACGCTAGTGTAATCACTTTCTAATCGATACTTCTGCTAACAGAATGGACCTCTCTGTTACAAACTAGCAGCCAAATTAGGATCAATTGATCTCTCTAAAAAAGAAATGAATCACCTCACTTTTAGGCTCAAAACTGTTTCTGGCTCAGTGCAGGTAAAGAACTGAATTCAAATGATTCACCCCAGTATGTGAGGCCGACCTGTGACTCTAACACAAGTATGCTTTAAGTGTAATTACAGCCCATCTGAGAGGCTTCACCTCACTTTGTGTTTCTGTTTTGTTATTTTTCTCTTAATGTCATGAGTATTTTCACTGCCACTCTTGATGAAATATTTTCATGTATGAGATTCCCCATCTGATTGTAAGCTTCTCAAGGACAGGAATGTCTTAGTCATCTTTGCATTCCCAGCATATAGCAGAATTGTATACATAGTACCTACTTACTTAAATGAATGAATGTATGACATTCTGTGTGCATTCTACTATGTTCCACTATGTTTTCTTGTTATATGACAAGAAATAAACATTCAAATATTAGAGGCACAACTGCAAAAAATTATATATAGGTAAGCATTTTAACTCCAGAGAAGAGGTTAAAAGGAAAGGAGAGGAGCAATTATTCTATCACCTATGTAATCAGTACTATACCTTCTATCTTTTACATGTTATATTATTACTATCATATTATCTTAGTATTGTTATATCTTTACATACAGGCCTTCTATCTTTATATATTATTATAGTACTAATTACAGCTTGTCCAGACAATGTTATTATACCTCTTGTATTCATTTATTTGTTTGAATTTTTGTTTAGTTTTAAAGTTTTATTATTTAATTTTAATTAAAACAAAAAAAGTGGCCCCAAATTTTACCACTCTGTTTTTCTCACACACACACACACACACACACACACACACACAGGGATTATCTGGGTGATTGAATTTATATATATATACATATATATATACACATGTATGTGTATATATATACACACATATATACATATATGTATATATAGTACTCGCTTCGGCAGCACATATACATATATGTATATATATAAAATTTTGTGTATATACAATTTTGTATAAACAAGCACACAAACACACACACATTACACACACAGTGCAGTTACTCAATTCACTAACCTAGTTTATCTTCCTAAGGTAAATGCTGATAACAGTTTCCTTTTTCAACATTTTATTTATTTATCTATTTATTTACTTACTTACTTACTTACTTATTTATTTGAGAAAGAGAACGCATGAGGAAGGGGAGGACCAGAGGAAGAGAGACAAGAAGACTCTGTGCTCAGCATGGAGTCTGATGCAGGGCTTGATCCCAGGACCCTGAGATCATGAGCTGTGCTGAAACCAAGAGTCAGATGCTCAAGCAACTGAAGCACCCAGGAACCCCATGGTTAAGAGTTTCTTTTGATTCTTTCCAGAATTCCTTTCTGAAATTGTTTTATGCTTATATAAGCATATTTATAATAGTCATCTATTTTATACACAAACTATTGATATATGTAATTTATAATTATAAAATAATTATATATATCACATATATAATTTATACCATGAAAGTGATTATCCTATACTCAACATTCTGCCCAGGGCTTTTAACATTTAATAATAGAACTTTCAAACCTTTATTTTCTATCTCATTTTTTGAATAGCTACATATTATTTTTTCATATCTTTTTAAATGCACCCTATATTTATTCATTTTTAAATTCAAAGAATGGTTCAAAAATGTTGTAACTGAGTCTCTTGTAATCATCTATAAAACATCATTTGTTTCCAATTTTTTGCTACTATCAAAAAATGCTATAATGAGCAACCTCGTAGAGACCTTTGTAAAGGGTTGTCAATACTTCTGTAGGGTCAATTTCTTGTAGCAGGATTACTAAATAAAAAGACTGTACCTTTTAAAATGCAATCTTTGCTGACAAATCACATTCTAATTGGGCACAAATGCACCCTTCCCAGTTAGAGTGCTCCTGCTCTCATCCTCTTGACTAATGTTTAAGGACAGAGATTCTGAAAGAAATAAGTAATGAAACTGACATCTGATCTCAGCCTTGTTCAGTTTCCCAAACTGTGCTTGTCTCTATAGTGTCAGCATTATGATTCAAAGAAAACCTCATTGATGCCCATGTTTTACAGACATGCACAGCCTATTCAATTCTATTGAATCTGGGCCTCTATCAGATTTGTACAATAACCAATGAAACTTGAAATCAAAGCGATTAATTGAATTGCCGAAGGACATGTGCCTGCCCTACCCTCCACTACCATTACCCTACCCTTGGCTGTTTCCATATTCAGGACTCACCGTCTGCCAATCCATGTGATCCTAACTGCAAAACTTTCTTATCCAGTTTCTGATTTGTAAAATGCAGAGGGGGAGAAAAGTAGATTGAATTAGATGAAGTTGATGGTAACTTACAGTTTCATTTTTTTATTCTATTCATTTAGGGCAGGAATGAAGAAGTAGAATCTTGTTTTAAGTACTTCAGCAGTGAGTATCATTGGGTTCTGAACTGTATGTGTGCGTGCGTGTGCATGCTCTTATTCACACCCATGCATGTATATAGACAAAGAAGGGTGGGGGGAGAAAGGGAAGAGAATTCAAGCCCTTATAAGTGTTTTTAAAAGAAACATACCTAGACTCGGGGGAAGAAGATGGAGGAGAAGTAGCAGGCTGAGACAACATCAGGCAGCAGGAGATCAGCTAGGTAGCCTATCAAACCATTCCAAACACCTATGAATCCAACAGGAGATTGAAGAGAAGAAAAACAACAATTCTAGAAACAGAAAATCGACCACTTTCTTTTTTTTTTTAATTTTATTTATTTATTTGTGAGAGAGAGAGAGAGAGTGAGCACAGGCAGACAGAGTGGCAGGCAGAGGCAGCGGGAGAAGCAGGCTCCCTGCCAAGCAAGGAGCCCGATGTGGGACTCGATCCCAGGACGCTGGGATCATGACCTGAGCCGAAGGCAGCTGCTTAACCAACTGAGCCACCCAGGCATCCCAACTGACCACTTTCTAAAAGGTAGGACCAGCGGAGAAGTGAATCCAATGCGACAGGAAGATAGACCCCAGGGGGAGGGGGCGGCTCCCAGCAAGCGGCAGAGCACAAAATCAGGACTTTTAAAAGTCTGCTTCATGGAGGGACATCGCTCCAGAGGCTAAACTGGGGTGAAGAACTCACGGGGACAGTGTGGACTCAGGTCCCGCGGGGTCACGGAAGGATCGGGGGTGTCTGAGTGTCACAGAGCTCACAGGTATTAGAGCAGGGAAGCCAGCTGCAGAGACAGAGCCGAGGAGTGAACTCTCAACTCGGGGTTTCCTAGAGCCGTGGTCTGTGACACGGGCCGGTGCTCTGTGCGAGGGGTCCCCACAAGATCCGGGGAGACTCCGACCCGGGAGAGCTCAGGGATCTACGGGGTTCAGAGACTCCAGGTGGGACTCTGCCAGAGACAGAGGCGCTTGGTCACAGGCTGGGTGAGCTCGGAGCGCTCCCAGAAGCCAGTGAGATGGGACTGATTACGCATGATTTTCTCCAAGTGCGGCCGGAGGTTGGGGAGACAGGAGTGATTAAACGCTTTTCTCTGAAGGCGCACTGAAGACTGGGGCCCCTAGCTCTTGGCTCCTCCAAACCGGAGATTGGGAGGCCGCCATTTTCATTCCCGTCCTCCGGAACTCTACGGAAAGCATTCAGGGAACAACAGCTCCCGAAAGCAAACCTGAGAGGATTACTAAGCCCGGCCCCTGGTAAGGGCTGTGCAATTCCACCTGGGGCAGAGACACTTGAAAATCACTACAACAGGCCCCTCCCCCAGAAGATCAACAAGAAATCCAGCCAAGACCAAGTTCACTTCACAAGTAGAACAGCGGATTCTTATCTGGACAAAATGACAAGGTGGAAAAACTCACCTCAAAAAAAAGAACAGGAGGCAGGACTGAAGGCTAGAGACCTAATCAATACAGACATTGGTAATATGTCAGATCTGGAATTCAGGACGATGATTCTCAAAGTTCTAGCCGGGCTTGAAAAAGGCATGGAAGATATTAGAGAAACCCTGTCAGGAGAAATAAAAGCTCTTTCTGGAGAAATAAAAGAACTAAAATCTAATCAAGTTGAAATAAAAAAAGCTATTAATGAGGTGCAATCAAAAATGGAGGCTCTTAGTGCGAGGATAAATGAGGCAGAAGAAAGAATTAGTGATATAGAAGACCAAATGACAGAAAATAAAGAAGTTGAGCAAAAGAGAGACAAACAACTACTGGATCACGAGGGGAGAATTCGAGAGATAAGTAATACCATAAAACGAAACAACATTAGAATAACTGGGATTCCAGAAGAAGAAGAAAGAGAAATAGGAGCAGAAGGTATAGTGGAGAGGATTATTGTAGAGAATTTCCCTAATATAGCAAGGGGAACAAGCATCAAAATCCAGGAGGTACTGAGAACACCCCTCAAAATCAATAGGAATTGTTCCACACCCCGCCATTTAAGAGTAAAATTTACAAGTCTTAGCGAAAGAGAGAAAATCCTGAAAGCAGCATGGGAAAAGAAGTCTGTAACATACAATGGTAAAAATATTAGATTGGCAGCAGACTTATCCACAGAGACCTGGCAGGCCAGAAAGAACTGGCATGATATATTCAGAGCACTAAACGAGAAAAACATGCAGCCAAGAATACTTTATCCAGATAGGTTATCATTGAAAATAGAAGGAGAGATAAAAAGCTTCCAGGACAAACAAAAACTGAAAGAATTTGCAAACACCAAAGCAGCTCTACAGGAAATATTGAAAGGGGTCCTCTAAGCAAAGAGAGACCCTAAAAGTATTATGAGAAAGGAACAGACACAATATACAGTAACAATCACCATACAGGCAATGCAATGGCACTAAATTCATATCTCTCAATAGTTACCCTGAACGTAAATGAGCTAAATGCCCCAATCAAAAGACACAGGGTTTCAGAATGGATAAAAAAACAAAACCCATCCATATGCTGCCTACAAGAAATTCATTTTAGACCTGAAGACACCTCCAGATTGAAAGTGAGGGGGTTGAAAACAATTTACCATGCTAATGGACATCAGAAGAAAGCTGGGGTGGCAATCCTTACATCAGATCAATTAGATTTTAAGCCAAAGACTATAATAAGAGATGAGGAAGGACACTATATCATACTCAAAGTGTCTGTCCAACAAGAATATCTAACAATTTTAAAAATCTATGCCCCTAACATGGGAGCAGCCAACTATATAAACCAATTAATAACAAAATCAAAGAAACACATTGACAAGAATACAATAATAGTAGGGGACTTTAACACGCCCCTCTCTGAAATGGACAGATCATCCAAGCAAAAGATCAACAAGGAAATAAAGGTCTTAAATGACACACTGGACCAGATGGACATCACAGATATATTCAGAACATTCCATCCCAAAGCAACAGAATACACATTCTTCTCTAGTGCCCATGGAACATTCTCCAGAATAGATCACATCCTGGGTCATAAATCAGGTCTCAACCGGTATCAAAAGATTGGGATCATTCCCTGTATATTTTCAGACCACAATGCTCTGAAGCTAGAACTCAATCACAAGAGGAAATTTGGAAAGAGCACAAATACATGGAGACTCAACAGCATCCTGCTAAAGAATGAATGGGTCAACCAGGAAATTAAAGAAGAATTGAAAAAAAAAAACCATGGAAACAAATGATAATGAAAACACAATGGTCCAAAATCTGTGGGACACAGCAAAGGCAGTCCTGAGAGGAAAATATATAGCGATACAAGCCTATCTCAAGAAACAGGAAAGGTCTCAAATACACAACCTAACCCTACACCTAAAGGAGCTCGAGAAAGAACAACAAAGAAAGCCTAAACCCAGCAGGAGAAGAGAAATAATAAAGATCAAAGCAGAAATCAATGAAATAGAAACCAAAAAAACAATAGAACAAATCAATGAAACTAGGAGCTGGTTCTTTGAAAGAATTAATAAGATTGATAAACCCCTGGCCAGACTTATCAAAAAGAAAAGAGAAAGAACCCAAATAAATAAAATCATGAATGAAAGAGGAGAGATCACAACCAA